>CATIWR010593603.1:0-13715 GCA_949677035.1 Omphalea diandra
CTTTTCCACAAACCAACGGGAATCCGCATATTTTGTACAGAAGAAAGGACACAACTTCAGAATAAGAACCGAGCTCTCCAGCTTCTGCGAGCAAAATTGTAATAATGGCTTATTCCATATATTTTTGTTTATTCTGCCAATTTTGATAATTTTAAGTCATGTAAAATTTTATTTCTATGACTCTAATATTCTGTTCTTCATTTTCTTGAACTTATCAGTAACTCTAAATTCTTAAACTTCTTCAATATAAATGAGCCATAGTATTTAATTCTTCTTATATATTCACATGCTTTATTTTTTCCTTCTTGTGCTACCAATTCTTTTCATCAGTTAAGTGGTATTGGCCAAGGGTATCGACTTAAGCTTTTTGAGTTATTTGATCTTTTCTGGTAATTGATCATAAAACATGAACTTGTAACAGGTATGAGATCAAAGTAAGGAAGCAACAAGAAGCAATAAGGAATCAACGAAAATCGCAGGTGTATCTTGCTTTGAAGTCAAAGAAAATTCATGAGAGATCACAAGAGTACAGGAGCAAATATAATGGATGTGTTTCCTCCTCTGTTCTTTTCTTTTTTTTTTTTTTAGGTAAATGTTTTTGTTGTTACTTAAAAATTTTCGAGGAGTCATCATAAGCATATGTTTTTCACTTGAGATAATACATACAATGATTTTGTTCACAATCCAAGGTATATATTGCATTATTGTTAGATCTGTTTGTTGGAGATTTCAACTGGTAGGATGTGATTTGTGTGATAGAGTGTATCATATGTGTATCCTATGATTTGAAGGTGTCTGGCTCTAAGATACCTTTGTTTTTACACTTTAGGTCGGCACAGGTGCTCGTGCAGAAAAGATTCGAACATACAATTACAAGGTATTCTGTTATCCTCATTCTGCCTTGAGCTTAATTTTATGATAGAACCCTATCTTCGAAGAATGACAGTATCTCCTCGTATCCTTGATTAAGAGCTCTTTAAGATTGGTTTATTGAATTATTTTGTGGTTGAAACCCATACATCCCTCCCCTCTCCCCTCCTCCTCCAAGGTGGAAAAAAATTGGGGAAGAGCTGAGAAAGGCACTTATCTTGATTAAAGAAAAGAAACATTTGGTTAAATTTGTCCAACTTAAGTGCTATATTGTTGTCGAGGTGTTGTCTTGTCCGAAGAAGAACTAGACAGCATTCAATCCCATCTGTCTTTTTTTCCTGTTAAACTATTTGTTGTAGGGAAGTTTATAACATTTGTGTGATATTTAATTAGGATAATAGAGTCACTGACCACCGGTTAAAAATGAACTTTGAGCTCACATCGTTCCTTGAAGGCAATATAGAGAATGCAGTGCAGGTATTTATTCTCATGCAGTGCAGCTCACATCTTATTCTCTGCTTTTAGTTTCATGGTTTTCATGTACTCTTTTGTCTTATTCTCTGCTTTTTCTTTGTTCTTTTATTTGGTTTAATAATTGGCATTATATCTTGTAAGTTTAAGAATAATAATATTAAATTGATACCCTTGCCTCCAACTCAGGCGTGTGCTGCTATGGAGCAGAAGGAACTCATGGAAGAACTTGCAGAATCTGTAGGTGCTCCAGCTGGTTAATTTGCGGTATTTTGTCACAATATGATTCCAATACTGAAGTTTTTGAAATAGTGAAAAAACACTAAGAGGGAGTGGCACAGAGCAATATAGTGGCCCCAACCGCTGTGATGTTTTCATTTGTAGTCTTTTTGAGAGCAAAATTCACAAGATGGATACTTACATAGCAAATTTAATGTAACACGCAATAGACGTGTATTGAAACGTTACTGACCATTTAAATCGATAAATCTGTATAATGTCAACTCAAATCGAAGATACTTGGAATTATTTTTTCCATCAATCTATGCTTATTTGCCATTATATTACATCAGAAATTTTTTTGGAAAATGGAAACAATTTAATTATAAAATGAGCCTGTCCATGCTACCAAACACAAAATATAGATGACTCTGGTATAAAATGGGCAGAGACCTTACCCAAAAACAAAAAAGACTTTAGGCCGAAGCCACTTGTCAGGAGAAGAGGCGATTCAAGTGTCAAAACTGCTCCAAAAGCCAAAAAACTCCAGGTCGCTAATCCTCGCCAGCCCCCACACACGTGGCGCCTCCACCGAATCAAGCTCTCTTTGTTGCTACTACCACCAAAAATTCTTCTTCACCTGCCCATTTTCTTCCCGACGCATCTATGCTTAAAACACTGTTCTACTCTTCTGTCTTCCGCCACGCAACTGCCCCTACTGCTACTGTTCGTAAATTATCATCATCCTCGTCTTCAGCAACACTACAGCGCTACCTTTTCCACACGCGGAAAGTTGTCGCCATGGCTGAACGTCCCACCGGAACGACATCATCTTCTTCTCACCGGCACATCAATCGTCTTGCTGCTGAGCACAGCCCTTATCTCCTCCAACACGCCCATAATCCCGTAATTCCACCGTTTCTTTCCCTCCCGTTTTTAATTTCTTTTATTTTATTTTATTTTTTGATTATTATGATGAATGTTGAAGGTTGATTGGTATCCATGGGGAGAAGAAGCTTTCGCCGAAGCACGAAGACGCGACGTGCCTATCTTCTTGTCGAGTACTCACTTTTTTGTTATCACTCATTTGTTCTTGTTTTCTTTTATTGTTATAATTTGAGAACTTGACGGCTAATGTGAATCAATTTAATAAATTTTGGGGTATGTATTGCTTTCGGTTTGAAGTTGGATACAGCACCTGCCATTGGTGAGATTTCGTTCTTCCCTTTTTTTTTTTTTTTTGTGGCGGGAGAAATTGAATAACTAACAAAAACTTTGAATGATCAATGTTAATTTGTGTTGTGCTAACTGAATAAGGTGTCATGTTATGGAGGTGGAATCTTTCGAGGATGAACAAGTGGCAAAATTGTTGAATGATTGGTTTGTTAGTATCAAGGTGAGTTTTTTGAACTTGCTTTGCTTGCTTTAATTATACTTTACATTTTGGACAATGTCAATCTTAAAATTTCTGTATAAGTAAAATCTCATTGGTAAGATACACAGTTCTTACTTGTCAGTGTTACAGGTCGATCGAGAGGAACGACCAGATGTTGATAAGGTAAAGACTGCATTTTTTGGCTATTATCCCAACAACTTAATGATGTTCCTTTCACAAGTCAATTCCAAGTTTATTTGCCCTCTTTATGGTTGTGATAGAAGTATATGTTTGTTCTGGGTTTAGTGTTGTGATTTAATTTTATGTCTCATACATTGTTCCCCACTTTTTATTTCAGTGTTCCCCAGTATGCTGAGCAATCAGTTTCTTTTTATAGGTTTATATGGCATTTGTGCAAGCGTTGTATGGTGGTGGAGGATGGCCACTTAGTGTCTTCCTTTCTCCTGATTTAAAACCTTTGATGGGCGGGACTTATTTCCCTCCTGATGATAAGTATGGAACGCCTGGATTTAAGACTATACTCAGGTGAGAGCATTTTCATTCTCCTATTTTTTCTGCTGCTTGTTTGTCTTTTTTCCATGCGTTGTCTTTTTTACTTTTGAATATGTAATATTATAATGAAATGTACCATCAAATTAAACTATGTTTGTTGTAAGTTGTCAAATGTTATGGCTCGCTTGCTTGCTTGCTTTAGGCTCGTTTTGGTCAAACTGGTTTGTACTCTTGTTTCAGAAAGGTGAAGGATGCTTGGGAAAACAAGAGGGATATGCTTATTAGGAGTGGAGCCTTTGCTATTGAGCAGCTGTCTGAAGCATTATCGGCAAGTGCAAATTCAAATAAATTACCAGACGGGCTTCCACAAAATGCTTCTTGTTTGTGTGCAGGACAAGTATGACCTTATTGTGACCAGACCTGCTACTTATTTGTGATATATTGAAGCAAATCATTCTTGCGTATAAACTTCCGGGTCATATGATTGACAAACAGGAGGAATGGGTTTTTTCACTCCCTCCCTAATGGTGGCCTTCCTTCCAGCTATCATTATAGGAGAGCTTAAACATGGTTGCTGTTTTGTCTAGACTGCAATTTTTAGCTGTTTCTTGAATTGGTCTGGCGCATATTTTGATTCAGCAATTATCATTATTTATGCTCTTGCTATTAGTTAGATTCATAGATTGCAGGGTTCCATGTTCTCTAAATGCTAAAAAAAATTATTTGTTTCTTATTTGGCAATTATTTCTCATTTTCATGAATTATGGTTAATTTGGAGGATTTATGTACAATTCTGAGGAATTATCATAATTTGCATAAATCCATTATCATAGATTTGCACTAATCCATCATTATAGGAGTGTGGAAAATATATAGGCATTACTACCTTTTCTTAAGTCTTTTATTATATTTCTCGTGCAGCTTTCGCAAAGTTATGATTCCAGATATGGTGGGTTTGGATCTGCCCCAAGGTTTCCTAGACCAGTCGAGATCCAACTGATGCTTTATCACTCAAAGAAGTTGGAGCATGCTGGGAAATTGAGCGAAGCAAAGCAAGGTCTACAGATGGTTTTCTTTACCTTGCAATGCATGGCAAAGGGAGGCATTCATGATCACATTGCAGGTGGCTTTCACAGATATAGTGTGGATGAAAGATGGCATGGTCAGTATATTCCCAGAACAATGTCATTTCCTCAAACTCTTGTAAAAGTTCTAAAGAAGAGGGATTGATAACTATTGGTGATTGACTTTGTATGGTTATGTTTCCCCTACTTCTGGGGTACTTAACACAATGAATGTTGAAGAACATCATTTTTTGCAGTTCCTCATTTTGAGAAAATGCTGTATGATCAAGCGCAACTTGCCAACGTTTATTTGGATGCTTTCTCCATTGCCAATGATGTCTTCTATTCATGTGCATCCCGGGATATTCTTGATTATTTGAGGAGAGACATGATAGGACCACAAGGTGAAATCTTCTCAGCAGAGGATGCTGATAGTGCTGAGACAGAAGGCTCTCCAAAGAAAAAGGAAGGAGCCTTTTATGTTTGGACCAGTAAAGAGGTTTGCTTTCTTTTAAGACTACAGTTCATTTCTTAAGAAGAGTATCTTGAGTGATGTAGTTGCATTCTCAGCTTATGCACTTCTGCTAATCCACTTTTTCTACATGGTGTCTCCTTCTATCTCTCTCTCTCTCAGATTGATGACATCCTTGGAGAGCATGCAGCACTTTTTAAGGATCATTATTACATAAAGGCTCTAGGGAATTGTGACCTCTCTAGAATGAGTGATCCTCACAGTGAATTTAAGGGCAAAAATGTGCTTATAGAATTAAATGATGTCTCAGCATTGGCATCAAAACATGGCTTACCCATTGAAAACTATCTTGATATTTTGAGTGAATGTAAGCAAAAGCTTTTTGATGTGAGATCAAGACGAACAAAACCGCATTTGGATGATAAGGTATTTTCTTATTTTTGTTTACAAATCTTTATTATGTCTCAACTTTTGTCTGAATTAACAGACCAGGTGCTTGCTAGGTAATCGTATCGTGGAATGGGCTTGCAATTTCATCTTTTGCAAGAGCTTCTAAGATTCTCAAGAGAGAAAAAGATGGCGCAAAATACCACTTTCCTGTTGTTGGCAATGATGTAAGATATTACTATCTATTATCTTGTCTGGGTAACTTAGATCTCATTACAGCAGAAACAATTGCACTATATTGCGACCATTCTTCTGACATGCTATTTGCAAATATGGTATTAGAGTTCTGCTTATTCATTTGAGTATTTCCTTCCTTTATTTAGGTTAATGAAATGAAACTAGAAACTTTATGTGATGAATTTTGTTTTTAAGTTCTCATTCACTTATTCATCAATGGGTAAATTATTTGCACGTATGTCGATTGGTGCAATAGTGTTTGGCTTGAGTTTGTAAAGAAAAGAAGATATTTGTCTTATGCCAAAGACATGATAAACCGAGGTGTTTCTACAAGCTTCATTGTGGGGAAATTACAGTATATGCGGGAATGTACACTGATGTTGGTTTACTCTGGTTTTATGCTGTTCATATAGGTTGTTTTCTAGTCTTCATTTTTTTAGCAATTGGTGCCACTTGTAAATGTAAAGTTTGAACTGTACTTCAAACTTCATGCATGATATATTGTATGTGTAATAGCATATGTTATTGTTACCGTCACATTCTGATCATTCTGCAAATTCTAGCCCAAGGAGTACATAGAAGTTGCAGAGAAAGCAGCAACATTTATCAGAAGACATCTTTATAATGAACAAACACGGAGGCTGCAGCACAGCTTTAGGAATGGTCCCTCCAAAGCCCCTGGATTTTTAGATGATTATGCTTTTCTTATTTCTGGGTTACTCGATCTTTATGAGTTTGGTGGCGAGATATACTGGCTAGTGTGGGCAACTGAACTACAGAACACCCAGGTAAAAGCTACCAGAATTTATTTTCCCTATTATATAACATTCAGTATCTAGCATCTAATTGCAAAAGTTGCTTAAAAATGATATTTCCAGGATGAATTATTTCTCGATAGAGAGGGAGGTGGCTACTTTAATACTGCAGGGGAAGACCCTTCTGTTCTCCTCCGAGTAAAGGAGGATCATGATGGAGCAGAGCCCTCGGGAAACTCAGTTTCTGCAATTAATCTCATAAGATTGTCCTCTATGGTGGCTAGTAAATCTGATTATTACAGACAGAATGCAGAGCATCTTCTGGTAAATGTTTCACTGATTTGGAACTTGCATATTTATATGGCTACAAGTGCTCTTGAAGTTGCATAGCACTGTGTTTTATGGTATGACAGGCAGTTTTTGGGACCAGACTAAAAGACATGGCTATGGCAGTGCCCTTGATGTGTTGTGCAGCAGATATGATCTCTGTGCCTTCCCGCAAGCAAGTTGTCTTAGTTGGCCACAAGCCATCCTCTGAGTTTGATAATATGCTGGCTGCTGCTCATGCATCGTATGATCCTAACAAAACAGTATGGAGATATCAACATTGGACCCAGATTTCACAAACCTTAAGTTCACGTTCCCATTTACTTTACCTTGTCAGTTTATATTGGCTGACATCGTTATATAATGCAATAATTGCAGGTAATTCATGTAGATCCCACTAACAATGAGGAGATGGAAATTTGGGAAGACAATAATAGCAATATAGCCCTCATGGCAAAGAATAATTTTGCACCAGATAAGGTGGTGGCTCTTGTCTGTCAAAACTTCACCTGTAGTCCCGCAGTATCTGACGGCAAGTCTCTTGAAGCTTTACTTTCCAGGAAATCTTCTCCTGTTTAGAGTTTAGCAAAGATGTTTATTTACATATTTATATCCAAGTTGGGATTAATGGGGGCGAGGATAAAACTAGAGATCATAAATTGTAGTTGAAGATGTGGCAGCTGTTTGTGTAGATTATCAGATGGTTTCTTCAGCGGAAAGCAATCCAACCGTCTAAAGCCAAAACAACACGCAATGTTAACTAATATGTCCTTCAGAGTTGAATCTGTTGATGAATGACGTGTAATGTGATTCGGTCGGTGAAAACAGTTGGAGAGAAATTTTGTGATGAATGTTTCATAAAATCCATAAATTTTTGAATCTTACTATTTTCCCCATAAATAAATAATATCGCATAGAAATTGTTCTAAATTGAGAGACTGACTACCTTCTTAATTAAGATCGCTGTCGTTAATAAGTTGTGGAGGGATGGCAAGTTGGCAACAGATTCTATCTTATTTTATTTAACGGCAACAGCAAACTAAACTATTAGTTGTAAAGAGAGATTCGGTATCCCATCCTACGTTGCTAAAATACTATCCCCTCAATTTAATTTAGCTTCGATGGAATGCAAACTGGCAAGTCAGGTTCATTTTTATGATTATAGAATAAGTATTTGGTTATAAATTAAGCTTCACACATGAAAAATGAATTACAATTTGCGGTTCACTATAAAAATTGAGTACTTAAAAACAAATCATGGTCAAATCTGAGATAAATATCCAACAACTATTAACTAATGGATCGATTTAGAGCCTGTTTAGTTGAAATTGTTAGCTAACTGTTAGCTAAGCTGTTCAATTAGATGATAAATGTGGACTATTTGTTAAAATTTGGTTTGTTGAAATTGTTTATAGATTAAATAACTATTAAAAATGTTTTTTAATATTTTAAATTTATTATGTTGCACATTATGTATGAAAAATTTCTATAACAAAAAATTTATATAATATATAATTTCAAACTTAGCAATTTATTATTATTATCTAGATATGGTAATTTCTAATTCAACTAGAATATGCTTGAAAATAATATGATTAGTTTTGATTTGAATTTGAAAGAGATTTGAAATGATATTATTAGACTTGTGGATTAATTTGTATTTACTTGACTTCAACTAAATCAGTAAGTTGATCAGCTTAAATTATTTAAAATAATTGAAATTTATTTAAAATTTATTAATTTTATTTTTAAAAATTAAAACTAAGAGTGATTTAACTCGATTTGATCTGAAATCAAAACATTGATTTGCAATTATTTAAATTTTTTCGTTTACCTAAGGCAGTTGATCCGACTTATGACTTAAAGTAATCCAAGCCGAATTGGTAGAAAGAAAAGTTGAAAGTTAACCAAATTTATTTATTACCTCTACATATATCAGCATATTTATGGTAATTAAAATATTTCTTTTATAAAATTTTTTAGTGGAACATTTATGTATATAATATAAAATAAATTAATACTATATAGATAAATACAACATCATACTTCATTACTAATAGTTACATAATAAGTTTGTGTACATAACCGTACTTCAAGGTAAAGTCTAAACATTGTCGTTTTGCATATTAGTGCAATTATAATAAATAATTCAATTAAGGGTGAGTATTCGGTTAATTCGATTTTTTATCAAAATCAAATAAATCAAATTTTATATTAGTCCACTTGAGTGGTTTGGTTGATTATTCCATAACCTAGAAGTGAATAGGAATTTCTCTGAGTTGAACATGTATTTTTTTGATTGAGGTCATTAAAGATCTGTGCATATTAATGTAACATCTCCTCTACTTATGATTATCATTTTTTAAGCCATGATTTTTGACTTTGATGGATTCAGATAGTTGCGTCTTGCAGACTGGTTTAGAAGATGCTGTGAAGGACATAGTTGGACAAACTTCAGGTTTCATGCCGAGGGACTTGCGTGCTTTAATTGCTGATGCTGGTGCAAGCTTAATCTCAAAGGGCAATGTTCAAGTTGGTAAAGGTGAGCTCAACGACATGGATAGTTCTCTTGGAGTCAAAGCAGTAGAAGACCATAAGCCACACAATGCAATAGTTCAAGTTATGGGGAAGGAACATTTACCTAAAGCATTGGAACGGTCTAAGAAAAGGAATGCTTCTGCATTGGGTACTCCAAAGGTTAGTTAACTTATAGATGGTAACTCCTAGTCTTAATGTTACACCATTATCCATATAAAACAGAGAGATGCATTGTTTTTTTTTTTCTTGTCAGGAGAAGTCATAAATCATATTTAAGATGCGACTTTTATCTTTATTTTTTCTTTGGTATGTTTTGCTGTGTGTGAAAATTTTGTTTTTCTGAATTTCTTTGCCACAGGTTCCTAATGTAAAGTGGGAAGACGTTGGAGGGCTTGAGGATGTGAAGAAATCAATTTTGGATACTGTTCAGGTCGGCCTATTTTTACCTACTTTGCCCTATATTCACACTTCATTTGAGCTTCTTTTAACTTACTTGGAAGATTAGGATAAACTGAAACAACTGCTACTCGACCACTAGCTTTCTGTCATCTCTCCTTGAATTAAGATTAGCTTCAGCTGGCTGAGTCAGGCTTTCTTTTGTGTGTGTGATCTTAAATGTGAACTTTTAATATTGCAGTAGAAATAATTAGATTTTGCATAGAATCTGTGACTGGAATGTAAAAGAAGAACAATGGAGATCAAGAGTATTTAAAACAAAAAGAATTTCGTGAATGAAGGAGTGCATCTATGGAATTCGGGGATTTAGCTAATCAACTTATACTGGGTCCTTGTTCTTTCAGATAGTTAAATCAAGGTATTTGAAATAGGCTAGAGCATTATATTATTTCTGTCTCTTCATTTATTCATTCAGCACATGCTTATATGTCATGTAGCATATTAAATATCCTGTTGAGTTTGAGAGTTTGGTAACTAGTTATTAATTGGTACCCTTATTGGATGCTATTCATTAGACTTCTTTTCACAATTACAGTTACCTCTCATGCATAAGGATTTGTTTTCATCCGGATTGCGTAAGCGCTCTGGTGTTCTGCTATACGGTCCTCCAGGGACAGGAAAGGTATGTTGTGTGATCTAGTAAATTGATTTAACATTTTCAATATGCCATCTCTCTTTAATACCTGAAAGGAAAGAAGTTGCTTCTCAATCTTTTCAATATTTTTAATCTCAGACTTTATTGGCAAAAGCTGTTGCAACAGAATGTTCCTTAAATTTTTTGAGCGTAAAAGGGCCTGAACTAATCAACATGTACATTGGAGAATCAGAGAAAAATATCCGTGACATTTTCCAGAAGGTGAAGTATTCTTCTTTCCTTTTTGAACTGATTCCTTTTTAATTGTGTACTTGATCCTGATTTAAAATAGGTTTTTTTTTTTTTTAACAAACATTTTCTTCACAATATGCATTCTTTGTAGGCAAGATCGGCACGACCCTGTGTAATATTCTTTGACGAACTTGATTCTCTTGCTCCAGCTAGGGGCACTTCAGGAGATTCTGGGGGTGTTATGGACAGAGTGGTTTCTCAGGTGAAGATATTCTTTTCCTCAGTTAGGGAAAGTGTATGACTTGATTAATTGTTACTTAATGCGGCTATTTCTTCCTCAGTAGATGCTTGCAGAGATCGATGGCCTAAGTGATTCTACACAAGTAATATACCAATGGCCTCTTTTACCTCAATAGTTTTCATTTTCTTTGTTCTGTTTTAATAGACAAAATGCCATTTGTTTGTTTTTGGATCTGTAGGACCTTTTTATCATAGGGGCAAGCAACAGGCCAGATCTAATTGATCCAGCACTTCTCCGGCCTGGTCGATTTGATAAGTTGCTATATGTTGGAGTTAACTCTGATGCATCTTACAGGGAGCGGTTAGCATGTTCACATTTTATTTAATTGTCATCAATTTCAAGAATTTATAATGATTCTCTCCCATTCTCTCGTTTCTAGAGTCCTTAAGGCGCTTACCCGTAAATTTACCCTGCATCAAGATATTTCTCTTTACTCAATAGCAAAGAAATGCCCTCCAAACTTCACTGGTGCAGACATGTATGCTTTATGTGCAGATGCTTGGTTTCATGCTGCAAAGCGCAAGGTTTCATAGTCTAATTGTTTTTTCCTCTTTTATTTGGACAACGAATTAATCTAGTAATTATACCATTGCTGTGCTCTGAAGGGATGCTTGCAGCTTTACATTAGTGCGGCTTTCTCTTTGTGCAGGTTTTGAGTCCAGATTCGGAGTCCTCTTCCCTGGTCCATGAAGCTCATCCGGTGGTTGTTGAATATGATGATTTTTTAAAGGTATCCAATTTGGAGTAGAAGAATGAGTTTCTAAATATTAAGTATTAAGGGGTCGTTTGATAAACATATTAAACACTTAAAATTAAAACATTCATTACTTAATTTTGTAAGATTGTTTGATAATAGTTTTTTTTTTTTTTGAAGTTATTAACATTTTAAATGCGTGTGATAATATTTTTTTTATTAAACACTTAATTTCAAAAAATTATTTAATCTAATAAGTAGCAAATTTTTACTTAATAGACTAAGTAATAGAAAAAAGTTCACTATTTTGATATATTTTATTAATATATCTCTCATCATAATCATCATTATTCATTATCACAATCTTTTCTATTGATAAAAATATAATTAAGTTTTAAATATTTAAAAATTAAATTATATGATAATTTATTATACAATTTACAAATTATATAATAATTTATTCTATAATGTATAGTTATTTTATTTTAAATTTATCTATTATATGTATTATTATTATTATTATTTTGAGAATTTGATATCTATTCAATTATCATTCGGTTCTTAAAATTTTAAATACTAAAATTATTCAATTTTTAAATTTTTTATACTAAAATTATTCAATACTTAATTTTTAAGCACTTACTTTTCAGTTTTACCAAACACTATCTGAATTTTGCATTGTTTTTCTACCTAATTGACCCTTTGATTGGAGTGGTCCACAAATTTTTCAAATGAAAGGCAAATTCTTTTGTTTTGCATGCAGAGGTGTTTAGTCCGATTAGTTGATGATTACTCCTGCATGAAACTTTGCAATTTGTTATCTAACTATTTGTTATCAAAATTAACACATGTATTTAGATTCTCTAATTAACACGAAAATTTTGCATAAAATTATTTTCCTAACTGTATCTGAATTCCTGACCACAGGTTTTGACTGAGCTGTCTCCGTCCCTTTCCATGGCAGAGCTTAAAAAGTATGAATTGCTGCGAGATCAGTTTGAAGGAGCATCAAATTGAATTCATGGCAAGTAGCTAGCTATCAGATTTTGTATCACACTACAAAGGTGGTCAACTGTGCTTATGCAGTAAAGCGAATATTGGTTGATTATTTGTGGTACCAGAAAGATGTATATATAATGCTGAATGTGATGACAAAAGAATTTCATACGATTTTACATTGCCAAGTTTTCCTAGGATTTGTAATCTCAAAGGGGCCTCTGGTTGATGTATGCCATGCTAGCTAGCTTAATACAGTAGCGAGTTGGTTGTCAATACCTGGAATCGTCATCCATGTAGTTTCTGAAACTCTTTCTTTTTTTTTTTTTTGGGGGGGTGGGGAGCAACATTTTTCATCAATTTATGTACTGTGGGCTCGCTCCTTTTTTTTATTAATAAATTGCAAGGGAATTGGAAATGAGCGCTGAATGTGAAGTTCATAGCCTAAGGTTTAATAGGCGATCAAATTGCCTGGATTGAAGGTCTGGTTGTTAATGGCATAAAAAGAAATAAAACATTGTTCGTGTTTGAACTTGAAATATTCATACATTTAGTTACTTCTAAATCAACAGCAGATATATATTTTAACTGCATTCATAAATATAATGAGTGAGAATTTTTTAAAATTTTTTTTTATTTTAATCTCGTGATTTGCATGGTTTTAAACTTTCGACTTATACTGCAGAATTAACTGTTGCATTACCTCCCAGAAAACATTTTGCCAAGCTTTTTATCATTGAGTTTTGGAACTATGAAAAAAGGTTAGCAGTGGAGGAATATGATGAAATAGAAAGTAATAAATTATTAATTGTTTTTATCTTAATTTTATCTGAAAATTTTGAAATACGAAAGAAGAATTCATTAAAAAATATTAAATTAATAATTATATCTAAGATATTAAATATTACAATGGGTATTTAGTGCTTATCAAAATTATATTTATCTTATAATATATTTTATTTTTAACACTTTTTCCATTCACTTGTCTATTTAAAATTGGGTCATAGAAAAATGAGTTTAAGAGTTAAAGAATGTAAACAATTAACCTTTATTAACTTTCTTTGATTAAAATTATATTTTCAAACAAAATTAATTATTTTTCATTCATTTTCATTTCATCTTTTTAACCCTAACTCCTATGCACTGTTACAGTGCACAAACTTGGTGCTCTTCTTACTCTATCCTACGTGAGGATCTATCGTCACCACTACTTT
>CATIWR010593604.1:0-17873 GCA_949677035.1 Omphalea diandra
ATATATATATATATATATATATATATATATATATATAATGGATATGAAATGTAATAAGAAATATAAAGATAAAATTTAATAAAATTAAGAATTCAATTATGAGATTAAGGTTTAATTCTTATCCAAGTTTTAATAATTAATGACTAAAAAGTAATTACTAAAAACACTTGTGACAAAATAATAATAAAACTAATAAAATCTACATAGAATTTGAATCCATAATATATATTGAAACATACAAATTAAAAAGAGGAAAAGAAAAATTATTAAAATGTGGTTAAGAATTTTTTATTTGTGAAATATTTTTTATACCATAAAATCTAAAATCATTATTGTTTAAGGTATTGGAGAAGAATTAAAATTGAAAAAATAATTTTATTTATCTATACATATAACATATAAAAATGAAGATAGAAAGTGAAATTTCAAACTGATAAAAAACTATGTTTAAGAAATATATTGAAAAAAAGACTTTAATTGGATTGATTAAAGAAATAATCATCTAATTTCATCGATTGAGAAAAATATAACTAAATATCAATTGAACTAATATCTTTTGTAGAAAATAGAAAAGTCATCCATGTATATAATTAAGTTTGATCTTGTAAATTACTTATGATAAATGTTTGTTATTTATCAAGCTTATCATGAAAATTATTTAATATAAATATTTTTGATAAACAAGTAACTAACAACCATGTACTATTGTCATATTGTATTAGTTAATTAAAAATTATAAAATGGCTAATTAAAAAAGAAAATGTACAGTGAAAGAAAAAATAATTTTAAATAAATAAAAACTCATTAGTTACTTGAATTAAATGATAAAAATTTAAAAATAATTTAATTTAAAAATTATTTATTTAAAAAATAAAAATATTGATGCAGAATATAATACTAAGGTTAAAAATTTTAAAATTATTATAATCAATTATTATGTATTGCAATTATATTAAATTTTAAAATATATTTTGTCGTTCATAATTTATTAAATCATTCATGAAAATATTTACAAACAAATATATACTAATTTTTTTAAAACTACAAAAATCCACAACCACATAAAGAAAAATTAATATATATTTGCAGGTTAAAATAAGTTTGAAATATAAATTTCAAACTATAATATAAATTTAACAAAATATTAGTTACAATTCTACAATATATTACAATATGACTAATGCATGAATTTTATTATTTTTTAATCTCTGTCAAAAGTAAAATTATTATCAACTCTTTATATTTTTAACATATAATTAATATTTCGCATACTCTAATCTTATAATGAAACTCCTGACACTCATATGAAAAGGAATATATTTCTATATTTTAAAATTTCTTAATGACTATAAAGGTAAACAAAAAGTTACATGGATACAAATAAAATTGAAAGCCAAAACAAGAAAAGATTTTCTAATAAAACATATTAAATATACTAATAGTATATGCAAAATGAAATGCATAAAAACTTGAAAATTATTTTATTGTTTATCGAGTAAATCTACTACAACTTTGGAATGAAGGTAAAATACAAAATGACAACAACTATTTGACAGGTTTACAATGAATAATAAAATAATAGACTCAAATGTAGATGTCATTCTTGATAATTTGTTTTTTTTTAAAAAAAAAAAATAGTATAAAAGGGCCAAAATGATAAAAATAAATAGGATAGGGAGCATTGGGAACAAAATGTATCCTAAAAAAAGTAAAAAAAATAAAATCTGAAACTGGCAGATTCTGTTCACATTGGACTATTTTTCTTAAATAATTGGACAATCTTAAGGATGCACATGTACAACTATTTGATGCATTTAAAAAATATTAATTATCTTTAAATATTAATCTCAATTATTAAATCTAAAAATTAATAAATAAATAAAATTCTAAACCATTTAAATTAATTATTGGAGTTTTGGCGTATATATGGCTAATGCTAGAAAAATCAGCTAGACTGATCCCAAAAACATCTCTCCATAACTTTTATTTTTATTTCAATTTTCTTTCCTCTTCTAGTTCATACAAGCTTAAAGTATTCATGTTTTACGTGAAATATTTTTTTTTTTACGTTAAAATATGATTGTACTATAAATGAATTTTAATTTTAATAATATTAGAAAATCTTTTAAATTTACGGTTATATGTTTGAATTCAAACTCTAATTAAGATAGGAAAATTGATAATAATATATAAAAGCATAATAATAAATTAAGATGAATTATTTACTATGATTATTTTATGTGAATTTTGAGTTTAAACATATTTATGACTATAAATTTATTATTAGTTTCAACTCAAATACTAAACTTTAATTAATATCATAATAAATACTTCATTTAAAAATTTTTATAATAAAATTTTATTGTTATCTTTGATGTAATATTTGTGATATTATCATAGAATAACTAAATACATTTCTTTAATATAATTTATAAAGTATAAAAATATGATATTAAATTATCATATCAAATCTTGAATTCTTATAAATTTTTGTAGCTAAATCTTTTATACAAATATTGTATGAATGATTTTTATTAAATAAAATTAAAATAAATGAATTTTTTGACATAAATAAAAATATTTCATTATGTTATAATTCAATAATAAGTAAAAATTAATGTATATTAAAATCCTATAAAAATATACTAATAACAATTTTTTAGTTAAAAATAAAATTAAATAAATTTATTAATCAAAATTATATTACTTGTATAAAATAAAAAAATTCAAATAATCACAATAATGATTATAAAGAGAAATTACATGTCACTATTATAGAAATAATGATATACATTAAGTTAATGATTTTTTATAATTAAAAAATATAGCATTCATAGATAAAACTTAAAATAAATGATATAAAAACTGAAAAAAAAAAATCACATGATATACAACTTGAAATAATTTCACATCAATTGTGATTATTAACGTATAGAGAGAAATTATGTGTTGTAATTATATTAAAAATTAGTGATAATATAATAAACATAAATTATATAAATTTATGTCAAAAATCATTTTAAATGATAACTAATATATAGCGAACAAATTTTATAAAAAATAATTAAAATGGTAAAAAAAATAATTATAATTATATTAAACTATATGGAAATGGCATGTTGAAATTATATTAAAAGTTAATGATATATATATATATAATAAAAATTAACGAGGAATTGGGTGTCATTGTTCTAGAAACAATGCAATCTGATAATATATAAATTATAAAAATAAAAAGAAAAAATCAAATGTTTTGTTAAAAGAAAGCAAACAGAATCGGGTGGCACTCAACTTTAGTATATATAATAATATCCCAACTCAAGATTAAACTCGGCTTAATCTAAAATAATTCAATCAAATTTGAACATTTTGTAACATTAGTTTTGAGTAACTCTCATGAATAAATCAATTCATTTGTACACGTAATTGAGGTATTTTTATTTGCAGATTTGATAAATTTTATATTTTCATTTACAAATATAGTGATAATTATAATAATATATCAAGAAATCTGAAAGTATTGAAATGGTGAAACATATCCACAACTAATATTCCCCAATTGAAATAGGAGAATATTTGAAATTATAATTTAGCAAAAAAAATTCTAATAAGTGATTATTATAAACTACAAATCGACTTTTTTATAGTTTTTTAAATGAGTCTAATGACTTGAATACCATTAATAAATTAAAGATCACTGTCACAAAATCTTAAAAATTTTAAAAACTCAAAAATAAATAGATTTCTTATAACAAAGAAATATTTTTTCATGAAAAAATAATATAATCCTCAAAATAAACAATAAAAATAAAATAAAATTAATACAAATATTAAATATATATACATGAAAATAGAAAAATAAATTCAGTATTTAAAAATATATAAATATAACAAGACTTGAGATTCAAGAACAAGAATAAAATAAAAAAAACAAAACAGCAGATATAATACATAATCTATCAATCTAGTTAAATTTAATAATAATATGAAAAAGAATTAAACAAATATGAGAGATGGGACACCTCCGATCTAAGAAAACAACTGATAACTGCTTTTAAAAAAAAAAAAAAACAAACAAACAATTCAAGAGGTTAAGAGGAATATATATATTTTTTTCCTTAATGATGATTTTCACAAATGATTGAGTTAATATGCTGTAGATGATATGAGAGGGCAATTCTTTCAATTTCGTATCGATCTTATTCAAATGTAACATTATGAACACGCATAAAATCTTAGTATCAGAAAAGTAAATAAGTAAATAAATAAATAAATAAAAGTTTCAAAATTTAAATGCTGGGATTTAAGAGCAGCTGAAATGTCAACGTCCTCCTCCTTGTTCCTACAATGTCGAATATTATTGACTTCTACCCGTTTTATTGCACTATACATATTGTTCTCCTTTTTTGTCCAAATAGCATGGGACTTGATGAATATGATGATTGATGTGGGGATGACGACTGACCATATTTATATTATTTACTGTCTCATTGTCTATGGTCCCAAAGATAATTAACTTATTTGGTCCCCCTTTATAACATGAGTTAAATTCTAAAGTGCATGGGCTCCTCTAATTGGCTTACAGTAATTGCAACTTATAAATCCTTCCATTTCAGCATACAATCTTATCAAGTAGCAGCAAACTGTCATCTCAGATTCAACTACAGCCATGTTTTCTTTGATTTTGAAGCACAGAGTTGGCCTTCTAGTAGTAATAATTTGGCCTGACAGTCTCACACCAGAATTTAAAAATAAGATACCAAGGAGGGATGCTAGTAGCAAGGAAGAAATGTTACTATTATTGTTAGAATTTGATAGTATCTCTTGAATTTTGAGAGAAATATGTATACATGTGAATTTCCAATAATTATTATCACACACGATTGATTTTAGGTGCTAATTTCAATTGGGATTTCCTTTTCTGTTCCAATAATAGATTAAATAAATTATGGCAACATTTAAGTGATGATAATATTGGAATAAATTGAATTTCAGTGACTAACTTAAAACACAGAAATCATAAGTTGTCAATTGCCAAGTTAACATTTCTTCTTTTTTTTTAAAAAAAAAATAAATAAATAAAGTTAAGAGGGAAATTCTACTATGCCATAATATTCAAACTTTAAGAGATTTGATTATTTAGAATTCTTTGTTATTATGTCTACATCAATTGTTGGCAGTTGCCATCTAGAAAATGACTTGTCAAAAATCATAGGATGGCATGTGAAATGGTTGTCAAACAATCATCCCTTTCCTAGATTGAGTATAGACTACCTAAAATCAACCAAGATTTGGACCATTTCTTTCTTTGAGCAAAGATGCTTACCACAACATGATTAATCAGCATCTGCTAATCAAAATAAACCTTTAATTTGTCAAATAATAAGCAATGTGTGTGACTTTTCAGCTTCCTTAATGTGACCAGCATGAATTTGGCTATTCTTGAGAATGGTGGTTACCAACTATGACTTATAGCTTCTATTCTGATCTTGTTGGCTAATGAAGAAGCCTAAACTCCAAAATTAGCACATTTCCTTGCCAAATGGATATTTCTGTCTCTCCTTGTCAATCATCACAATAAGGCAAAGATAAAATCATACCAAATCAATATGAAGCTGACCATTAATAAATAATACACCTCCAAAGACAATATCCAAGACAAAAATCTATTGAATATTAACATTAGATAGTAAAACTAACAATTCCAAAAATTGAGATTTTTTCTAACAAAATCATCATCATCAGTCAACAGAAACACATCATCAACCACTCTTCAAATTCTTCCCTCATTCATCTAGATAAATTAATTAATTAATAATAATAATATTAGTAACGAAAGAAAAAAATTCCCCAAGCCAAAATATTTACAAATGGATGAAGGAAATGGAGTTGTGATTTTGCTTTCTTTCTTTTCTTTTTTACTTTTACTAATTACACCTCATTGACAAGTCATGAGGCAGCTTGATGAGGTTGTTGAGCATGAGAATTAGAAAAAGGGTATAACCTAGCAGGCTTATTATTGTTAGTGGAGTTGGCAACTGGGTTAGTGGTGGTGGTAGTGGTGGTGGTGCCGGTGCCGGAGGAGGAAGAGGTGGTAGTGGCTACGCGCTCACAAGAAGGGCACATCGTGAGAGTGGTGGCAGGGAGTTGCATGTAGAAAGGCTGGGACGTTTTCAAGGCTCTTAATTCTTGCAATTCCTTTTGCAACCTCCTGTTCTCTTCTGTCAGTGTCTCACAACATCTCTTTAAATACTCACAATCTACCTCCGTCTGCTTCAACTTTGTCCTATATGTTACATAAAATTCAAAATAAAAAAAATTAGAACACCAATTAATTAGTAATTATAAAAAAATCCAAATTAATTCTTATTATTATCATTAACATTAATATTCCAACAAACCTAAAATATTAGTAGTAGCACAAACTACAAACCTTGCTCTTCTGTTTTGAAACCAAACTTCAACTTGACGAGGGCGAAGATTCAATTGCTTTGCTAGTGCAAGCTTTTGTTTCTGCACATTTTATGCGAATAAAATTTTAAAAAAATAAAAAAGAAGAACCCATTTACGCATCTACATTACCTTTACAAACTAAAGATCTTAAAAGCCCAAAGAAAAAAAGAAAAAGAAAAAGAAAAAAGATTTCTTTTTTTTGGTGGGTTTAACTTACAGGATTGAGAGTATTGTGTTCTTTGAAGCTTTCTTCAAGAAAAGCTGATTGCTCTTTAGAGAGTCTGAGTTTCTTCCGATTCGAACCGTTTTCTTCATCATCACTAGCTCTTGAACTCGCTCTTTCAGCTTCAAGGACTTCTATATCTCTTTTACAACCTCTTCCAACGCCACTGCTTCTAATCCCAAATTCCATCTGAAAGGACGACGCAGCGCTGTTTGGTGACGACAGCGCCGCCCCTTCTTCCCCCTCCTCCACCGACAGCCGGTTCACATCGAACCCCTTGTTCATTCCATCTGCTGAACGCAGTTCAGATGCCACTGTAAATCATTTGATAAACAACATAACATGCAAAACTCAGATCTTTAAAACCATATAACAACCAATTAGTGTCTCGTTCTTCAGTCCTTTTCTAAATAATGAGACTATTTAACTGAGAGATTGGGTTAAAAAAAATGCAAATTAGACCCATTTTCAAAACCGTAAGATTATAAATAATTTTTGAAAGTATAAAATTACGAGTTTGAACTTCAATTAACTGGGAAAAAAATCACAATAAAATGGAGGAAAAAAGAAAAGAAAGAATTACAGTTATCGGATAGCCAGGGTAAACGAATCTGTGAAGAAGGAAGACAACGGGGAACCGGAGAGAAAGGTAAAAGATCAAGCTGAAGAGGAGGATCTGATGAGTTTCTTGTTTCAGCATCACCTTGATCATGGGATCTTGAAGGAAAACCAGAACCTAAGCTCATGCAAAACCTTACATCTTTGGTTGGTATCTTCGGGGTCTTATCAAGAAACTTGTTGAGGGGCTTTGAAGTATCACCGAGGCTCAAAGCAAGCTCCATTTTTTTTTTCTCCTGGTTATAACACACAAGAAAGAAGGAAAGAAAGATGAAGAAGGAGAAGAGAGGGGTGCAGTAGCGAACCCTATCCAATATTCTTGATTTATAAATGTGAGCACACAAACACATAAAATCAGGAGTGCCTCTTGGGGCACACTTTGCTTTTTATAATTTCTTTTTTCTTTCTTGCAAGAGAGTAAAGATTGGCCGACAAATCGAGGTTGACAGACACACGTGACTTTATATAATTATACACTAAGGTACCAACGGATGTTCTTCTAATATTTTGCTATTCTTGCTAGTATTGTTTTATTGTTTATAAATTTATTAAATTGAATATAAATAAATTTATTTAAACTACTATAAAATTAAATTATATTAAATAAAATTTTTATTATATAATAAAATATAAATATACATAATAATTCACATGATAGTAGGGAGATTTCCTAAAAGCAATCAATTCTAGCACATTTTAGAGTTTTTTCTTCATTTTGATAAAACCAAATGAGTCTTGAATTCTTTTTAAAACAAAAAAAAAAGTCTCGAATTGAATAATATTAGAGTTATTTTTTAATTTGAATTTTAATTATACTCAAATCAATCTACAAAAAATTAAAATACTATATTTTTATTTTTTTCCTCTTAAAAGCTAAGGAAACAAATATTTCATTTGAACCCCCAAAGTAAAATTTATGCTCTTCTACTCTTTATGTTTTTCTTTTTTTCCTTTTTAATTAATTATTATATACAACTAGTATGCTAGTCTAATCATAAAATAAGAATACATAAGAGCCAACATTATTATTTGAATTTCATCAATATAGTCATTCTTTTTAATAGTTAAAAAAAATATTAGATACAATTTTGCTTAGATAACAATAATATTAAGATACATAGTTTTGATTAGGGGTGAGCACAAGACTCAGAAATTCTCGAATTAGACCGAATAACTAAATTAAACTGAATCAAAATTGAAATCCTCGATATGAATAATAAAATAGCTAAGCCAAACTGTATCTATTTTTTTAAAACGAAACGATATCAAAGATTTTATGTTACCCGAACTAAAAATCGAACCAAAACATATTATAACCATCCCGTACTAAAAAAATTATATATATATATATATATATATATATATATATATATATATATATATATATATATATATATATATATATAAAGAGAGAGAGAGAGAGAGAGAGAGAGTTTATTAGCTAACTCACTTAATTAGTATATATTATTAATAATTGGATTATTTATTAATTATTAATTAGTAGTAAATATTAAAAATTTAATTTAATATTTAATGTATAAGTTGTTAGTTATAATTTATTAAATTATCGCTTATTTATTTTAGTATTTAAATGATTAAAAGTGAAATATATATATATATATATATATATATATATATATATATATTATTTTAATTAATAAAGATAAAAAAAATGTAAATTTTAATTTTTAATAAATTGAAATAATCAAACACTCGAACTAATATTGAACCGAACCAAACCAAACCATCCTGAAAAAAAATCAAAGAATCAAACTGAACTATCCTAAATTTATAAGAAATCAAATTGAAAATTCAGGATGATATCGATTCTTCATTTTTAAGATCTTCGAAATTTCGGTCCAATTTCGAAGATTTTCAAATTCTCAAATTGAATCGAACTGTATTCACCCTAGTTTTCATAGGTTAGATACATACATTAGCATATTTCATGTTGTACTCCTACTAATATGACATGATTACTTTTATATATATATATATATATATATATATATATATATATATATATATATGCATCAAGAAACTGGTTAAATTGATGGAAAATTTTGAATTTTTGAGGGAAGGTTTGTTAAACAGGAAATAAAATAAGTAGAAAAATAATAAAACACACCAAGTTTTATAGTGGTTCGAATATTAATTAACCATACATCAACTACTCAGTTCTTCTAATTGAGTGTTTCACTAATGTTCAATGGTGTTTTAAAACTCACACATAACTTTACAACTTGTGTTTTTACAAAGAGTCACACACAACCTCACAAGTGTTTCATAAGACTAACACTTGACCTGAACAAGAGTTTTATAATCAAAGGCTAACTCTCAAATCCAAACCCCATGATATTCAATACTCACACCAAACAACAACAACAACTCAAATGCAAGAAATTGAATGCTTAAAGGTTGAGAATAAATTTCCAAGAGTTTGGGTACAATGAATATTATTCTCTTGCATTCAAGTTCATTTGGTATTGTATTTATAAGCTACAAGCACCAAAAAGAGATTACAAACAAAACTATGTCCAAATCTCCAAAGTATGCTAGGCAGATCATATATTTAATACCTGTAAGATAAAATTCACGATCAAGATTATATAATCGCAATCGCAATATTCAAATGACAATGAATTTTGCTCAATCGCGGTGGAGAACCCCGTTTATATCTAATGACTAGTTCATGTGGCATAAAACTATTGATTCTTCATAAAAAAAAAAAATATTACATCTCTTAAGAAAGAGTGAAAGTCGTGGTCTCTACTTTTCTTCTTTAGATGCGATAATCACCATGAAATCGTATGCCCAAATGGAGGTGTTGTTTCACCAAAATCGTCGTCGCGACCATTATTTTGCTACCTTGAATTTTGTTGTTCCAAAGGTTCTTTGGGATTCCTGACAGAATATGATGAAGATTTGATTTCCTCCAAGTGAATACAATAGTAGTGGTCATGACACTAGATTAGACATATACCACGAAATCGTCTGCCCAAATTTATCTAACTCTTTTGCAAGATAGTGATCGCGACCTTCTAATTCATGACCACGAATTAGGATGCAATTTTCAATCTTTGAGACTAAGACTTCTATTCAAATTTCAATGTGATCCTAGCTAAATATCTGCAAAATCAACATTTGAAATGATTTTGACTTAAGTTTGACCAACTTAGTTTAACAATCTCCCCCCTTTTTTATTTTGATAACTTAGATTGAATTTGCAAAGGAAAAAAAATGTATAAGTGTATTTTAGAGTGTGTAAAGTTGAAATAGTTAACAAATTAAAATGTTTGAAATGTTCCCCCTCAATTTATACTCCCCTTTAGCTAATGACATGTAAGCTCTCCCTTTTTCTGAAGATCAAAAAGAGAGAAAGGTTAAGTGCAATGACAAGCAGTACACTATTAGGGATAATTATAATGATATGAATGCAATCAATTGAGAATTAGAGTAATGTAATTAGAATTTTAACTGAAGAAGGAACATAATTCATTGAACCAAATTTATATTAATCAACCATAGAAAGAATATACTTCAAACTTTTATTAAAAAAAAAGAAAAGATATATAACACAAGTCAAACATAAAAATATGTTTGATCACACACTTAGGCCAAAATTAAAACAGGAAAGGTTAAAAACAAAAAAATAAAGAAGAAATAAAGATAAAAGAAAACTAGAAGGTAGGAGAGATATCATCATCACTATCTTTAATGAATTCTTCATCTCCTTCTCCTTGGGTTTCATCTTCTTCTTCCTTTTGGTCACCTTCTTCTTCTTGTGTGTCTTCCCATTCTTTAAAATCAGGAAGATGACACAGAGTAACACTAACCTTTTCTTAAAGGTCAACTAAGTCACTATGACGGTGAGAGAGAATAAGGAACCTGCTCTTGATCATTCTCATCACCTTGTTAAGTTTCTCATTGATGGAAGAGAAAGAGATAGAAGAAGACTTGGATTTTAGCTTTACCTTGGACTTTGAAGATGGAATGGGCTCTTGTGTGCCTTCTTCAATCACTAACCTCTTTCTTTTAGAGGCATGATTGTCTCTTGCTTTTTTGCCCCATAGGATCCTAAAGGATATGCATAAGAATCGAAATGAAAGACGTTGGCATTGATCAAATATGTCAAATTAAGAAAGCTTTATGATAAGAGATATTTTTTTATGAGGAATTTTTCATTCTCAGCATTCAAAACTCATACAAACCTATATATGGTTATGATGTGAAAAGGAAAAAGAAATTGGCTTTTAGGTTTAGTACTCATATCGATCAATTGATCCATAAAGTTTCTTCCAGTTTGGATGAGCTTATTCTTAGTGAGGCAAAAGAGAAAAGCTAGGTCATTTTGAGAGATTTTTCATTCCCATCACCCCTTGCATTGATGAAAAAGGTAATAATTCTATGAAAGAGCCAACTGATTAACGTTTTGATGTATTTAGCCACTAAAATTTTTGGATCATGTTTGGTTTCAATGGAAATTTTAAACCAAAACTTAGAATAAATGATGTCAAGGGAAGAGATAATGAATGGAACATCATCTCCAGTTTGAAAATTAAAAAGGAAGGAAAGTTGGGCAAAAGTAATGAAATAGGGATCTCCAAATGCTCTAAAGATAAGACTATATGAACCTGCTTTAGATTCTGCGCTTCGACTAATAATGACAATATACATGAACTCTTATACTATTTCTTCATAGTCCGACTCTTCACAAAAAATAAATTCATTCTATCCAAGGTTGGACAAAAATGCTTGGATTTTTCCCTTGATACCAAAAGTTTCGAGAAGGAAGGATGAGGGTATTTTATTGGGTTAAAAGATCTTTTTGGTGTTGGCCTAGTATCTTTCCTTCTCTTCCTTAATGATTCCCTTCATGAAATGAAGAGGAGAAGGGTCTTAAGGTTGGCTAACACTTTCCCCCTTTTCTACTCTTATGAGTTTCTTAGATGTCATGAGAGTAAGAAAAAGAGAATGTATGTGAGAAATTAAAAAGAAGATGATAAAAGTGGAATAGAGGGGTGTGAATAAGACTTAAATAGGTAGAGAATGGGGAGAAACAATTATAAAATGGTAAAAAAAAGCATTGAATAAGGAAGAGGCATCACTTAATTATCAAATCAATCAATGTCTAGTGGTTACAACATATCACAACTGCTGTTTATGAAATTTATGAGTAACGATCAAGAATTCCTTAGGAAAGAATATAGTCAACGGTCAATAGATTTAAAATTTAAAAAATTTTGCAGTGGCGTTCATAGATAGTGACAATGAATTGATAAGGATTGAAAGGTTGAAGAAGACTTGTAAGTAGTGTCCATTAATTATAAATCCCAGATGCGAAGTACAAGGCACTTTTGACAAAATATGAAAAAAACAATGACCCAAACTTGATGTGATCAATATAATATTATGATCATTAATTCAAGCAATTTGGCATTGAAAAACACAATTGCATAATGAATTAACACATCTACAATATTGAACACAACAAGTTATCATGCAATCACTAATCGTATCAAACAATGAATTAATATTAACAAGAATAGTGAAGTGCATAAAGTGAGATCAATTTTAATCCTAGGGAACTTCCATCTAGCATCCTTAATTCCCTTTTAATAAAGTTTATTCTTTCTTAATTGAAGGATTTAGTGAAAATATTCACAAGTTGGTGATTGGTGTCAATAAATTCTAACATCACATTACTATTTTGCACATAATCTCTAAGAAAATCATATCTAATATCAATATGCTTGCTTCTTGAATGTTGGATAGGATTTTTAAAAAGATTTATTATACTTGCATTGTCACATTTGATGGGAATGTGATCAACATCTTTGCCATAATCTTTGAGTTGTTGTTTCATAAAAAAAACTTAGGTGCAACAATAATCTACCACTACATATTCTGTGTTGACGATGGATAAAACAATCAAAACTTGCTTCTTACTAAACTAAGAAACTAAACACTCTCATGTGAATTACAAGTTTCCAAAATGTTCTTCCTATTCTTCAAATTGCTAGCATATTCTGCATCTGAATATCCAAGAAGACTAAAAGATGAATTCTTAGGATACCAAGTCCTAAATACAATATGCCATGCAAATACATAAGAATTCTTTTAACAACATTCATATGATATTTCTTAGGACAAGATTGGAATCTAGCACATAAGAAAACACTAAACATGATATCAGATTTAAATGTGGAAAAATAGAGGAGAGAGCTAATCATAACTCTATACTTCTTTTCAACAATGGGCTTACCTGATTCATCCTTGTCTAGCATGATAATTGCACTCATTGGGGTTTTTGCTACTTTGCATCCATCCATGCCAAATCTTTTGAGTAGATCCTTTGTACTTGCCTTGGTTGATGAAGACGCCTTATTTGATTTGTTTAATTTGAAGACCAAAGAAGAACTTGAGCTCACCCATCATGCTCATCCCAAACTCTTTAGTCATACAATTAGCAAATTCTTTACAAAGAGATTCGTTAGTAGCACCAAATATAATATCATCAACATATATTCACACAATGAGTGTATCCTTATTGTGTCTTTTCACAAACAAAATGGTATGAACCTTGTCTTTTTCAAAATTATTTTGTAAAAGAAATGAACTAAGTCTTTCATATCAAGCTCTTGGAGCTTGTTTTAAACCATATAAGGCTTTAGTTAATTTGAAAACATGATTCGGAAAAACATGAAACTCAAAACTCGAAGATTGTTCAACATAAACTTCCTCCTAAATGAAACCATTTAGAAATGCACTTTTCACATTCATTTAAAAAAGTTTAAAATTCATGCGACATGCAAATGTTAAAAGAATCCTAATGGCCTCTAATCTTGCTAGGGGATAAAGGTTTTATCATAATTAATGTATTTCTCTTAATTGTAACCCTTTGCAAAGAATCTAGCTTGTTTCTTATAATAGCACCTTGCTCATTTAACTTATTCTTAAACACCCATTTGCATCCCACAATTGGGTGTTTCTTAGGCCTAAGAATAAGTTTTCAAATTTTATTTCTCTCAAATTAGTTGAGTTTCTCTTGTATAGCAATCACCCAACTCTCATCACCAAGAATGTCATCAATAGAATTTGGCTTAATTTGAGAAACAAAGGCAAAATTATTATCTAAAACATGTAATTGAGCTCTATAATTTACTCCTTGGATGTCTCACCAATGATGATATCTTTTTGGTGATTCTTAGAGTATTTCTAATCCTTATATAGTTCTTGAGCTTGGTTTTCCTCTTATTGTGGTTGAGGTACTTCAACTTATTGTGGTTGAGGTACTTCAACTTATTGTGATGGCTTATTATCTTCAAGATCAATCACAATTTCTTTTGGCATTGAATCAAGCTCTAACTTGTTAGACTAGGATGGTTAATCCTAAGTCTTAAACCTTTTTTGATATTGACAAAGGAGATTGATCAATTATAATGTTTCAATTAAGTGTTATTTTGTAGTTTTTACATAGTCTCTAAATTTGAAGTTGGATGAAGTCCATAATCTCCAAAGAAAGCGAAGTGTCTCCTAATTCTCGACCGCAACTTCATAAATCGCAACCCAAACTAGACTAAGGCAGGTTGACAAATTGGATAGACAAATTTACGGGCCATTTCTTTGTCGCGACCAATTCAAAGAAAGGAGAGCCAAAGTCACAAATGAATTTGCGATAAATGTCACGCCTCAATTGCGACCACGAATTACAAAGTAACTTAAGAGGGAATCAAGTCCACAACCACAGTATGACAAGTGTCCCATGTGACCGTTGGAAGATAAAAATCACGATGGCAACTTGTGGATAGCAACCGCGAATCATGAAGAAGAAGATGAACATTTTGACAGATGAATTTGCATCCTAAGTCACGGCCTGTACAAGAAAAATCACGATCGCTATTTTTGTGAGCAGGTGAAAGACAATAACTATATTTTCTTTGTAAACCAATGGGAAGATGACATGTGGACTATCTGTTAGACGTAAATGGGGATTTCGGCTGTAATTTTTTGCTCCTGTATGGAAAAATGAAAAATTGCGACCACGAAAGAATAGTAGTTACTGTGAATGAAGCCTGACAAACATTTAATGCAGAATCTGTCTATATACTTTGGAGATTTGCTACCAGTTTTATTGTAATATCTCTTTGGTAGGTAGAAGTAATAAATACCTCACCAAACAAATGTAAATACAAGAGAATTCATTAATTTGTAACCCAAGCTCTTGTAATTTTGCTACCCAAGCTCTTGTAATTTTGCTACTCAATCTTTTCTCTTCTTTAGGTGATTGTTTAGTGTGAGCATAAACACCATTTATAAAGGTTGTAATGTGAGCCTGTAAAAACACTAAAAGACGTTATTATGTAAGCCTTAAAAACATAAGTGTAAAGGTTATTGTGTGAGCTTTAAAAACACGAGTGTAAAGGTTGTTGTATGAGCCTTGAAAACACAAGTGTAAAAGTTTGGTGTGAGCTTAGAAACACCATTGGAAGATAGTGGAATACCCAATTGCTGAGAATTGGGGAGTGGACATAGGGTCAATTATACTCGAACCACTATAAATCTTGTGTCTCCATTTTACTCATTTTCCTTCTTATCCTTCTTGTTTTAATTTTTATGCACTAATTCAACCCCCCCCTTCTTAGTGCTTAGGGCTAACAAGTGGTATTAGAGCCTAAACACTCAAACAAACCTTTATTGGTGAGTAAAATATAAAAGTACAAGAGGGAATCCACTCACACCTCAAGCCACACTTCGATGGAACATACAATACTCATTGAAAAATCTACCTTGACACAGATGTGATGGACCTCTGGGATGTGGTTGTAAAAGAATGGAAGCCACCCACTAAGGTAGTGGATGAAATTGAAGAACTTATCCTAAGAGAAGAATGGGTTGAAGCTCACTGGAGATCAAATGGCAAAAATAAAAGGGCAATGGTCATTCTTCTAAGCTATCTCTCTTGAGAAGAGATTGGAAGAGTGCAACATTGTTAACCAGCACATGCCATTTGGAAGACACTTGAGAACTACCATGAAGGCATAACTTTAGTTAAGTCAAGCAGGTTAGAGATGTATGTAACCGAATGAGAGCTATTCATGATGAAGGACAATGAAAACATCACCAAAATGACTAATAGGCTCATATCTATCGTCACCAACATGAAGAAATTCAGAAGGACTCTTACAAACTATGAGGTGAACATAAAAATTCTCAAAACTCTTCCTTTAGATAAGTTTGGTGCTAGAGTGTGCAACATCTAAGAGTCCAATTCAAATATTAAGAAAATGCCAACAGACGCGTTGATAGGCAAACTCTTAACTCATGAGTTGGCCTTATAAAAAGATGAATAAATGAAGAAGCTAAGAGGCAAAGGAGATAAACCAGAAAAAGAGAGAATAACCCTAGCTCTTGAATCTTTAACAAAGAATAAGAAGGTAGAAATTACCTTAAGTGATAAAGAAAGTGATAAGGAAAAAGAGGAGCTAGCAATGCTCTCAAGGAGGACAAAGGAGTTGATTAAAAGAAGAAAAGAAATAAAAGGCTTCAAGAAGACAACTCCTAGATCAAGAGAAAAATCCAACGAAATCACTTATTATGAATGTGGCAAGCAAGGCCACATCAAGTATGAGTGTCCCAAATTGAAGAAGAAAAAGAGAAGGGACAAGGAGAAGAAGAAGAGTTTTTCAGCCACTTGGGATGATAGCTCAAGTGAAGAAGAGGAAGAAGGAAAAGTTGCCAATATTTATTTCATGGCACAAGAAGAGTCTACAAATGAGGTAAGTACTTCTTCTCATTCTAATTCTGATTTGAATTTGATGAGATAGATGAAGAGCTTTTAGAGGCTCTAACCATGAGATGTGACAAATACAAGTCACAAATGAAATCTTACAAAAGAAAATGTCAAAAACTAAAGGATGAATATAAATCCCTTAATGACATTGTAAGAAAATTTAGAGCATCTAATGATGAGCTCAAAAAATTAGTGGATAGTCTTTCTATATCATTTTCTTTAATGGCTTCACTAAGAAAGGAGAATGACACTCTAAAGGGAGAATTCATTGAGCTTAGAAGCTCAATCTCCAAGTTCCATAAAGGAAAAGAAGCCTTGGACACATTGATTGTATCACAAAGACCTCCACTAATTAGACATGGTCTAGGCTTCAATGGAGCCTCCTCATTATCTCAAACTACATTTGTTAGATCTTTAGAACCTCAAACCTCAAGGGTTGAGGTAATTGGGAAGAAAAGTGCTCCTACCACTAAGCCTTCTAAGCCTAAGGGCAAAATGAAGGCTCGCCCAAGCTCTAGAGCCAAGACTCAAAGAGCCAACCATGCCTATATGTACAAAAAATAGCATGGCCATTTTCATAAGAAATTCTCTACTCCTACTCATCATACATGTACATGTATGCATTCACATGGCCATGGTATGAGAAGACCTCCTACTCATACTAAATTTGTACATAAGAGAAAGATTCCTAAGTTTAAACTCCAATGCCATTATTGCATAAGATTTGGACACATTAATATTCATTGCTATATTAGAAAGGCTTACCTCAAACTAGAGGACCCTTCA
>CATIWR010593647.1:0-15912 GCA_949677035.1 Omphalea diandra
TATGTAGTCAGTTAATATTTTAGTTTGATTATTCATGTATGTTTTGTTGTAAATAATTACTAAGTGGTGAACAAGAGACATAATGAAAAAAAAAATTTTTAATCAGGTCTTTTAAATGACAATGGATAGACTTAAAGAGAAATTAAATGATTATTAAATGGGGTGTGACACAATAACCTTCAAGTGTCGACTAATGAGAAATCAATAAGTACCAACGACTAGTTTGACCAAGTATTAAATAAGATAGTTGAGTAATAAGGATTGTAATAGTCAAAGATAAGACAATTATTGGATGATTACTAAAGAAACCTTGTATATAAGACCCCTCAAGTAGCATCAGGGGAACTTCTCTTTTTTAACTAAAATCCCTTCCATAATTCTAGCTTATTTAAGATATCAATTGGTATGGTGAGTGTGGAAATACCACAACATACTTTAAAGATAGTTTGAATATGAATTCTGCAACCTAGACCTTGAGTTTTGCAACATATTAAAGAATGCAACTACAACACAACCAATAAGAATCAATCAACATACATCAAATCAAAGGATGCTATTTCAGAATGTTGCACATGAGCCATCAGCTGTATGTATATACACTAATGTAGGAGAGGGTATTAGCAGGCAGGCAAGACTATAAAATTTTGATCAATCTTTTCCTCCAACTTATTTCACTAACTTGTTAGAAGAATTTAAAATTTTTATGTTAAAAGAATTCCACAATATCGTTTCTTCTTTGACTTCAGATGAAATATATTATATACAAAATATTGATGGATCTAATAAAGGAAAGCCATCCAGATTGAAGGAGTGAATGAACAACATGATATAATTTCATTCTAAATGAACTAGTTGAGAAAAATCCAATTTTGAAGGACATTACCCATAGCAAGGATAATAGAGTTAGTTGTGGTGAATTAGACAAACATATGTAGGACTTATTTAATAAAATGCAAAATTCAAGCCTTAGCTATAAAGAATTTGAGGTAATTTACAAAAGTCTATTAATCCCAAACATTATAGGGTAACCATGCCTTCCAAATGGAAAACAATCACTTTAGAATCCTATAAGGAAAAAACAAATCCATAAACGTGTTTATCCATATTTAGAGATACCATGCACTTTCAAACCCATTTAGATATTATGTTATGTAAAGTATTTCCAACAACTTGCATATTGTTGCTCAAGAGTGGTACGAAAGCCCACCAAAAGAATCAGTACATAACTTTTAACAATTGGTTGCACATTTTTGAACATGATTTGTAACATATTTTTGCATGAAGAAAACTTTTATAGATTTCTAAGAGATCCAATAAAGGGAAGACAAAACATTCAAGAAGTATGTAGAGCATTTCAATGAAGTTATCATTTAAAATGGACTTCTCAATTTATAAATTAGTCATTAATGTCGTGACTGAAATTATCGATTAGGCAAAATTTTGAATCTTTACATTTGAATAAATCAAACACATATAAGGATTTGATTAATAGGTCAGAGATGCACATGACACTATATGAAAAATGGAGAATGCAGTGACCAAATGGAGCATAGTGTGGCCCAGCTTATATTCACTAAGAAAGAAATCAATATAGACCTAAAGACAAAAGAAGTAAACCATATCTCAAGTGAACAAGCTGATATGAGAAGTAAAAAATTTTTACACCATTATAGGCACCAATAAAAGAAATTTTATTATGGATTAAGTAAAAGGGCAAATATATAAATTACCATACAAAATGAGTGAGTAGTTAATTCAAAAGAGGGACAAGTACAAGTACTATGAATTTCATAGAGATGTATGTCATGATATTGAAGATTACAGATAGTTAAAAAGGAAAAAGAACGATTGGTCTAGTAGGGTGTCTTAAATAAGTTTATGAGAAAGACAAAGTGAATGTAACAAAAAGGAAAAGAAAAAGGTGAACAGACAGTAAATAGAGAAACAAAGTTAGCTAGAAATATAAATGTGATATAGTAGGAGAAGCAACAATAGGAGATAGCACTATAAAACACAAAGTAGCAGCAGTCCATACACAATACAGAGAGAATGTAAGGGGATAAATTTGGAGCAGTTTCATTCAACCATTTAGATAGGTTGAACTTGGTAGCTAAAGGAAATGATAGATAGATACTTAGTGAAAACAATTGTTGGTAAACGGAGAAAGTTTTGTCAATTTGATCATATTGGTAGCATATAGAGTTTTTGGTAATAATATTTTACCTAGGTATACGTACATGTCACAAGAAGAGATAGAGTGAAAATTTAGCCAATGACATATACTTTATGTATCTAACTATAAAGTTTTATGCTTCAAAATGCCCATACTTTTTGCTTCACTATTTAAAAAAAATCATTACAATTTGGTGAGTCATGACTCAATGAATAAAAATAATAATTGAATTCTAATAGTATAATCAAATAGGCAATTATTATTAAAATGCAATATTAGTACAAAGATTGACCTATGCCAATGCTGATGTAATGCTTATTTGATTTTGTCATGATCTTATAAGGCAAATGTTGCTCTTTAAAATTCATCTGAATCAACTAATATTTGATTTTGCTAGCTAGCATATAACATGTGATTCATATGATCTCATTCGATCCATAATATTTGTCATGATATGACATATCGGTCCATTTGCCAAGTATTTTGTAAGTATTTGACACGTTAGTCACAACGTCCTTTTAGTTTACACAATTGTCGATGTATTCATGAAATTCATATAATTCTCATTTGACTTGTATTCATATGAATCCAACATAATTCAATCACATATATAAGTAAAATCCAATATGTCTTAGACCCACCTTGGATGCAACCAACCTTTATGGTAGATTGGAATCTCTCTCTTAAGTTTCCTCAACATATAGAGGTCCTAATATGTGTGTGTGTGTGATTATATTAAATGTACATACTTAATATGTAATTATGGTCATGTTTCATGCAAGTGAATTTAATATTATGCTTATTTATTCTTATATGATAGTATGACTTTGTTACATTCTCATTATAATAACTCTAACTATATTAATCCAAATGACTTGACTTTGATGAAACTGCACATATAGTTCAAATTCATGTCAATATATATCTTACAATAAATAAGGTGAATTTTAAAAATCTAAATTATTTCTATGCAAGCATAGTTTAAATAGATCTCGTAATCTTGGATACATCTCAAGACATACATGTTCAATTGCAAAATTGATTTACCAATAACTATATAACACATAAATAAATATTTTTATATATTACACTTTATCTAATTTAGCATATAAGTTTATTAAAATAACTGAACAATCTCTAACTGAGTAGGCTTCAACAGGTTCATAATCATTCATAATTAATGAGTAATATCTTCTCACACACAATATATTCATTAAAACTATTTTACAAGAATGTAGATGATATATAACTCTACAATTTTCATATTTTTCACTTCACCTAATTCCTCTTCTACAACCATAAAACTTTAGATAAGAAATTCTATCCTAAAAACAAAACCAATAGAATACAACTCTTATTTCTCCTTTACTTTTAACAATTTTTTATACATGAATTCTAGCTCTAAATTACTTTATGGTTTTTACTAATTATGCATGTTTAACATATTACACAGGAGGAATTTCTTGTAAAAATAAAATGAAATCACTTGCCTCTTTTGCCAAAATTAGAAAATCTTAGTACTTCTTCTTATTCTTCTTCTTCTTCAAAATTAGAAAATCTTATTATGTTTCCTTAATTAAATTTCTTTCTTCTTCTTATTTTTTTCTTTTTTTCTCTTTTTTATCCATAATGCTAGAGAATTTTAATTTTTATTCTAATTCCAATAACATAAAATCTTGGTGTCTTACTCCTATTAGTTGGAAGATTAATTTTTCTCTTTTAATTCCTTTTTTCTTTTTACCTCTTGATCATATATATCTCTGTACATATTTTTATTTGCTCTTTATATGTTCAAATAAATTCTAAGATACTCATATGTATGACATAATATATATAAAATATATGACAATTTACAATGCAATTATACAAATAAAATGTCCATGTTCAAGTGCTTCAAATGCAATTATGTAAATGCTATCATCATGTTCTCAAATATACATATCCAAGTGATCATTTATGTAATATGTATATTCATATGAGATTACTAATGAATGAGTATAGAGATGTTACAGTTAATAGGTCGCTAATTTGTCTCTAGTAACATTAAATTTGTATTTGTCTCATTCCAAATCTATTCCATTGTAATGCTATTGCTAATTAGCAAAAGAATTTTTTAGTTACTAGACTATCTAATTCTTATAGTATGTATTATTAATTATATGTGATATCCAAATTAACTATAAATCTCAATTTTTTTTTCATTCAAATGTCCCCAGTTTGTTCTTTTATATATAGCTAGTTTTAGTAGCTCATGAGTTACACATGATTTATATTTTTCTAATTCTTAAGTATTTATAATATATTTCAAAATAAAAATTTAATAATAGTAAATTAACATATCAAATAAAATAATTATAAAAACAAATAGGCCAGATTGACTTTTTCTTATTCATTATTTGAGTTATATTTGCTAATTTTTTTTATTGGATCATATTTTCTTCAAATATATTGTGAAACTATTGTTGAATATATATGCATATGCATTAAAGATAAAATTATAAATAAGTACTATTTTGGAGAGTATTTTAATAATAATAATAATAATAATAATAATAATAATAATAATAATAATAAACCATATATAAAATTCTCTAATAATAGTTTTTAAGAGTAGTTGTAGAGTTAATGTCTTTTAATTAAATGATTTAAGTATAGAATGATAAATTTACAATCCTTATGATCTGATCTACTTATTATAAATTAGAATACTTCACACATTTAACTTATGAATTATTATATATTATTAATCTTATATGTGTTAGGCTTTCAATTATATATAATGAAAATAACAAATTTTAGAATATAATTTTTTGTTAAGGACAAATACCATTTGTTTTTAAAACATCGTCTAACACTGTGTTGGGATTGAAAGTTTATAAAAAAATGGAATAGAAGATGTTAGTTTATAAAATAGTTTTTATATTTGGATGGAAGGGATTGGAGTGGAATGGATTGGTTCCAAATGGTTTGGTAAACCAATTCAAAGCCACCCAAAAACACAAATTGAAACACCCCAAATCGGGGTGTTTCCATCGGTTTAAATTAAACATATACAATTTTGTCCTCTTTTTGGTTGGCCAACAAGCTGCTTCTTCGAGCACCATTGTCTCACACCACTGCTTCCTCATTTTGCCCTCATTTTGGTTTGCCTATGTTGCATTCACTCACGTAACGTCAACACAACAATATTGTTGTTTCATCTATGTTGCCTTCACTCAGTACTGTTGTGACTCTTACCTGGGCTAACTCAAAGCAGAGCAAACCAACAACACAACAAAATTGGACGCCCTAACTTTATCCTAATCAGTTGGAGTTGTCGATTTCGTCTTGAACTTGGAATAGAATAGAACGCGATATATTTTCTACTCCATTTCTTAGCTGAAAGAAAAAAAAAATCTTCATTTTGTGGTTTGTATCCAATAATCTCTGCTTGATAATATGAGGGAGAAGAGCAGAGTGTGGTCCAATCCGCACATGGGCCATCAATTAAAAAAAAAACAGAATTTATGCGACTTGGGCCGCACACTTGTGCGTGCTACCGCACAAGGGATTTTTACAATCCCACCTGTGGCAGCTCATGTGTGGTGCACATGGGTTACTGGAAATATATATAAAAAAAAAGTGGCAGAAATGCACAGAGCAATGTGGAAAATTGACAACTTTTGCCATGAAGAACACCTGAAAGGAATTAATTTAACCAACATCTTGTTCTCTAAATCCCCTCACCTTCCAAACATGACATTTGCCTCTAGAAGAGCTTATGTGTGTATATTTTAGGCTGCAACATATGCAAAAACAACACTCACTTTCATAATTTTCTTCTGAATAATTTGCACATTAGTACTTTTTATAATGAAATTATGAGATATGAAAAATTGATAAGTATTTCCTTGTATGATTAATTAGTAATCTTTTATAAAATTTATATGAGTTCTTTATGTTAATTCGCTTGCAAAATTATAGGATATGATGAAATTTACGTAATTAAAATAATTATTAAATATATAATTAATTTTTTAATTTTTTATATAAATAAAAAGAATAAATTTTATAAAATTATAAACAATTAAAAATATATATCCCCTTCTTGAAAATTTTATAAATATATATCTTTGAAAAAATTTATTTGATAGTATAAGTATAATATGATTTATTGAAAATACGTATTATAAAAATATAAGATAATTAATAAAAAAAGCATTTGATTAAATTAGTATGTATAAGGGTATTTTTGTCAATTTTTAAGTTAACTTTTCGTTTCATTCCATTGTAAATAAACAGAATTAATCTCAAATTATTCATTTTTATTCGTATCATCCCAAACCCAAATATAATTTAACACTTTCTCTCCAAACCAAACTCATCCATTTCATTCCATTAATAACTCTTTAAACCCTTTATAAATTCTCAATCCAAACAAGAGTGTAAAGGACACTTTTATATTTTTGTTCAAAATTATGTTCTTTGAAAGGATAATTTTGTAGTTAATTTTAACTAGGATAGACTTTTTCAAAATATAAAATTGAGTAAACCTTATTATACTTAAGAGTATATTTAGTATAAATGAATTGTACATGTAGTTTGTACACAATTTATTTATAAATTAGTATTTCTATGTTTAATATAAATAACAATTCATTTAAAATTCTATTTCACTACATCTTTAAAATTAATTATAACTAAACCAAATTCTATCAAATTTGATAGAATTTTCAAATAAATTCTAAAGTTGTATAGGTTTTTTTATTATAACAAAAATATTCTTAATTAAAATAACTTTTTTACTTTTCTTTTTCTTTTTCTTTTTCTCAATCTCTTTCTTCTTTCTTTTGATTCTCTCTCTTTTATTGTTGCACTTTTTTTTTTTTTTTACATTTTCAAAGTTTAAAAAATAATATAAGAATATTTTCATAAAAATAAAATATTTTATTATATTTTACACTTAAACTAAATATAAATTTATTTTATCTGAACTAAATTTTATTTTTATTTGTAAATGAAATATAAATTTTATTTGTAATATACCAAACATAGAAATTCATTTGGAAATGAATTCTATAAAAAAAATGTATTTGTAAATAAACTAAATTTTTAATTAAAATTAAAAGAAACACTATGTAAGAGTTTAAGGCAATTTTTATATTATATGTTTTTTTTTTTAATCTTTGAATCGTTTTCTACAAGTAATTAACTTGTAATAAATCTGACTTTAGTAATTAGGAATAGATTAACCTAATAAATTATATTCCTTTGGAAGTTAGAATAGACTATTGTTATACCAAAAGGATATTTTTGTAATTTTAAAAATTATATCTTTTTTGGCCTATATTGTATTCTTCCTTGAATCCAACCTAACTGGATATGCAAGTTAATTCAAAATGATTCAATCTCGATTTTATATATGAGTTTCCATTAATCTAATTTAAATTATTTAAAATAATTAAATTTATTTAGAATCAAAATAATAAATTTTATTTTAAAAGTTAAAATTAAAAGTGACTCAATCTGAATGACTCAATTTTTTTTTTGGTATATTGATCTGACTCAACATGTTCTATAGCCTGAAATAACCCCACCTAAACAATAACTTAAAATAATTTGTCACGAACCCAAGGATCCGACTTGCTTACCATCTCTAATGTATAAGTATACAACTAAATAAAATATTTAAAATTTAAAATTACAGTAATATTTTTTATTTTAAAAATCAAAATTAAGAGTAACTCAATTTGATTCAAAATCTGAAATCTGAAGATTTCTCAAATTATTTTTTTGCATCTTGATTTTTCCCAACATGTCTCGTAACCTGAAATAATTCAACACAATCAGCAACTTAAAATGATTAATCCCAAAACTACTGACTTGACTTGACTCTTTTTCGATCCCTAATATATAGGTATAGATATAGATATAAGTATAAATTTTAATTTATATAATTACAAAGTAGAAAATCATATGATCAAAATTGATAATAATGAAATAAATTCGTGTAAATTAAGCACTGGTACATGATGATGTTTATTGGATTTGAACGGGTATTGATAGCAATATATAGATTTTAATCACATAGAGGAGTGATCGAAATAATAGAATTATTAAAGGAGCTTTGCAACTGGAAGAAAATTTTTTGTAGTTATTGACATTTTAACGTAACTCGAGCTTATTGTTATTCCATCTCTGTTATATGTTGATCAAAAATTGAGTTTGAAAATGGTGTCGCCTACAATGCAATGCTGATGATTCACGGGTACAAATTACTTAATAGATACAGTTATTAAAGGAGCTCAGAAGCTGGAAGGACAATTTTTGCAGGTACCGACCTCTTACCATTATTAAAATTATCATTCAATTTCATCCTTGTTATATACTTACTATTAATTAAGTTTCCAAATGGTATCGACTAGAATATTTTGGTGATAATTCAACTAGTTATTCTCATACTCTCATACGATCATAGAAGAAAATAAAAAATTGGGTTTGCGTGATGATAAATTTTTGATTGATAATCTAAGTTCACTGCATGTCACATGCATGATATATAATCAAACATCCAAAACAAATGATGAAAATTCTACCAAACAACAAAGGGGAATTGCATGAACCTTAGCTACCATATAAACAAAAATGAGGAAAATCCCACGTTTAAGTTCTCATATAGATCGAAATCATGCACAATGAGGTGTAGCTAATTCACAGTTGATGTTACCTACTACTACTACTACTAGCATTGTTGAGTGATCATGTAATCTCGAATCTAATACTAATGTTCATTGAAAATTATATGCATGATTATCTAATTATTAGTATAAATAATTCATTGTCAATAATTAACTCTAATAGCAATACTTGCATGAGTTTAACAACCATATCAAGGAAATTAATCAATCATTTCCATGCATGCTTGATTTTTCATATCCTAATAAAATCTGGTTGATTAATTCACATTGGCTTTGTAGCACCGTGGACAGTAGGAACATCTAGGGAAATTAAAGAAAAAAAGGTCTTAAGATTTCTTGGTGAAATACAGTTGACGCCTCAACAACACCACTAATTAAGATTAATAGTGAAATTAATAAGCACAGCACACTAAACAAAGCATTAACACGATTATGGTCTCGATGATTATAATCAGAAGCCGTGGACATGATCAACTTAAATCAATTCAAAGTAGCCAGCACCATACAGATACGTCGGTGACTATTATGAAAGGACCAAAGACTAACACTTAGTTGAAATTCGTTGTAGATTTTGACTTTTTGCGACTCCAGAAAGTCAGAAAGATCAGTTGGACATGGCTTATCTAACTTGAGATGGGACCATGTGGATAAAAAACGAAGATCCTGGAATTGCAAGTTCCCAAGCTGGTATGACAAGCACATGGACCTTAAGTGTCGCCTTTAAAATTTGCACGCAGTCCGGTATCAAAACGATAGCAAATTTTCAAACGAAAACGGCACAGGACACAGTGGGCGGTCACCAAAAAGCTAACCTAACTATTTCTAATGCCAGCCTCAGAAGGGAAAAATTGTACATGCACATTGTGGCAAGAACAGTATTTTCACATACTATTAGGTGTACAGAGACTCGCCTCAAACACCCTAATCAATATGAAAATGGTTTTTTTCTTTTTTGTTAATAAAAAAAAAAGGAAAAAAGTTGACTACTACTAGTGCTGCTACTTTGATATTCATATTTTTGAGTTGGCCACAGCTAATATATAGTAGATGATTTTAGGGCCCTTGTTGCTACTGTTACTGCAAACATTGAAAAAGCCAAGCATGCAGAAAACCCTGAAAAGGATGAAACCACTGTAAAAAATCATCGCAATTAATGCTATAGCGGTGTGGCTAACCCAACCCAAATGCTTTGGTCTAATCCAACCCAAATGCTTTGGTCAACTCTCCTTTTTATACGCTACCCTTTTTAGTGACTCCTCTCCTATAAATACTCTCTGCTTCTTTCCTTTTCTCTCACAACTCTCTCTCTCTAAGGCACTTTAAAATAGACACCGTTTATTAAAAAAAAAAGCCATGGTCTTCCATATTGTGATTCTGAAGCTTGCAGACTGGCTCTTGTACCAGCTGTTAGCTAACTCTTGTTATAGGGCTGCGAGGAAGGTGAGAAGTTATGGCTTGTTACTGAGGAACCCATCTCTAAAATCATCAAAACAAGAAGCTCAGCTGTTTCCTAACGTCAGCAAGTGCAGTTTAGAGGATAGAGGGTCTGATACATTGGTGTGTGACTTTGGTGGTGCCTTGTTAAGAACCCATTCTCTCTTCCCTTATTTCATGCTAGTTGCTTTTGAAGGCGGAAGCATTATTAGAGCTTTTCTGTTGCTGGTCTCGTATCCTGTTTTATGCGTTTTGAACAATGAGTTCCAGTTAAGGGTCATGATCTTTATCACCTTTTGTGGGCTAAGGATAAGGGATGTTGATAGTGTTACTAGAGCAGTTTTGCCTAAATTTTATCTGGAGAATCTTCATCTTCAAGCTTATCAGGTACTAGCATCAACAGGGTATAGGGTTGTTCTTACAAGTGTTCCTAGAGTGATGGTGGAAGGTTTTCTCAAAGAATATTTAAGGGTTAATGAAGTGATGGGTACTGATTTACACACTGTTCGGAATTACTTCACTGGTTTGCTGTCCAATTCTGGTTTGCTAGTGAATCACAGAGCTCTTAAGGATTTCTTTGGTGACAAAACTCCTGATATAGGTCTTGGAAGTTCAGGCTTCGATGACCATCTTTTCATCTCTCTTTGCAAGGTATACGTATATAAATTTTCATTTATCAACAATGTCATTTTTATAAGTTAATCTTGTAAAAGAGGATCACCCAAATATACGCATTAATAGTTTTCGAAAAATCACCATTTTCATATTGAAGTGGATTGTTATATCATTATTATAAAGATCAATGCATTTTGGCAATGACGATATATTAGTTCTTTTATTTTAGGTAAATGTTAATTATATTTGTTGTTGTATGATATAAACAAAGTCTGCATGAATTCTCCAGTTGCATGTGTTTGGTCCATAATTATGTTGTTCATGTGATTTTCGTATGCGAACTGTGACAGGAAGCTTATGTGGTGAATAAAGAAGACAGCAAAAGTTATCCCAGTTCAGTAATGACAAGGGACAAATACCCAAAGCCTCTTATATTTCATGATGGACGGCTAGCATTCTTGCCCACTCCGTTAGCAACTCTTGCAATGTTTATGTGGCTTCCCCTTGGATTCATCCTTGCTTTTGTTAGAATTTTTGCTGGTATTTTCCTTCCTTACAAATTAGCCTTATTGATGGCTACTTGGAGTGGGGTACAGCTGAGGATCAAAGGGCACTATAGCCCTCCAAGTTCCAGCCAGAAGAAAAAAGGGGTCCTCTACGTTTGCACGCATAGGACACTGCTGGACCCAGTTTTCCTCAGCACATGTTTAGGTAAGCCGTTGACTGCAGTCACATACAGCCTGAGCAAGATGTCTGAATTAATAGCACCAATTAAAACCGTAAGGTTGACCAGAGATAGAAAAGAAGATGGAGAAACCATGCAAAGATTGCTACGTGAAGGTGACTTAGTGGTATGCCCTGAAGGGACCACATGTCGAGAACCATATTTGTTGAGATTTAGTTCATTGTTTGCTGAGTTAGCCGATGAGATAGTCCCTGTGGCTGTGAACACTAACGTAAATATGTTCTATGGAACAACTGCAAGTGGGTTCAAATTTTTGGACCCGATTCTGTTTTTGATGAACCCTAGACCTAGTTACCACATTCATATCCTTGAAAAATTGCCAAAAGAGCTCACATGTGCTGGGGGAAGATCAAGCTGTGAAGTCGCTAACTACATCCAGCGACAACTGGCTGAGGCTTTGGGATTTGAGTGCACTACTCTTACTAGGAAAGATAAGTACATGATGCTAGCAGGAAATGAAGGAATTGTCCAAGATAACAGAAGCAAATCTTAGATATTAATTCTATGTTTTTTTTTGTTTGTTACATAACTCTATATATTTTAATTATTCATATATGGCATCTACTATGTTTGTTTAAATTTATTTATCGCTTTAAAAAAACAGTTAGCATGATGCAAATTAAATTAATAATAATAATTGTTATTTAATATTTTTATTTATGGAAAACTAAACTTGCCAACAAAAATCTATTCACTAAAGTTCCAATTAGATACCAATTTGAGTTTAGCTAAATAAATATTAATCAAACTAAGAATTTGATATACAATTCTAATAATTTTGATTTTGTGTCAAATTCCTTCAATTTGCTTCTCTTCAAATATTTGTCTTAAATCTTTAACAATTCGAATGACAATTTCATATCACAAATTAGGGCTCTGATATTATGCTTGAAGTACTTTGCTCAAGTGTGAAAAGATATAAAGAAAAATCATCAAACATGAATACATATAATTTATATATTTATGTCACAAATTATGACAATTAGAGGTGGCAAATAGGTTGGATTGGATCATTTCGGATTGGGTCATTTTTGGATCGCTTGAGTTTTGGGTGGGTTTTAGGATTTCAAATCGATTTCAAGTTTACTCTTAAAAATTGATCTTTTCGGCTAGGTCGGGTTTTTGTTATTCAATTTTGAATGTCTATTTAAATTTTTTTATTTATGCAATATTTTCTCATAATTTATTAAAAAATAATAATTTTCTCTTGAAAATTATTTTTAGTCAAATTTTATGCAAAATAAAATTTGATTAAAAATTTTTTATTTTTGTTTAAATGCTTAATAAATTAATTATAATTTTTTTAAAAAAATCACTATATATAATGAAACCAAGCAATTGAACTAAATCCACATAGAATTCTATTCAAGTCATATAACATAATTTAAACTAATTTACAAATAAACATAATATCCAATGATAGCATACAACTTATTATAAAAAATTGTGTGTATTATAATACAAATTTGTGTGATAAATTAATTTTATCTTAATATGTGATTTTATCTTGAAAAATCTCAAATTTATCACAATTATTATAAAAAAAAATAAGTAGATTTGTTATAAATTTCTTTTATTATTAAATTATTTAAAAAATTATGATAAAAATTTAGCTTAATGACCCAAAAAATTCAAACATTTATATGATTTTCAATCTTATCCAAAACCTCAAATTAAATCAATTACACTCTAATTTGATAAATTTATTTTAATTATGCCTCAAGTCAAAATTATAATTTAGAAAAGTGTATATTTAGATTCAATTAATCTTTATACTTTTTAATTAGTTCAATCAAATGTAAAATTAAGTTAGAGATTAACTAATATTATACTTTTATTTTTATTCAATTTTATTTTATTTTTACTTAATTAAAGTTATTATATACTTCTGCATGATGAACTCTAATTTTATATTCAATTTAAAATTAAAAATTTCAAAATTTAAATTTATAATTCATAAAATCTCACAATCTCTCTTTTTTTAAGAAAATTTTCTCAATCTTCTCAAAAAATTTATTTTTGTATTTTAAATAAAATTTTTAAACTATTTAGATTAAAAGCTTCTAAAAAATGCTTAAAATATTAATTATATGAGATTAATTAAGATGATATTTTATTTTTTATTCATTACCTCATTTTTATTTGATTAAATTTATTATATACTTTTATATGATGAATTTTTTAATTTTAATTTTAATTTTAAAAAATAAAAATTTTGAAATTTCAATTTATAATTCATAAAATCTCTAAATCTCTCATTTTAAAAAATTTCTCTCAATCACTTCTTAAAAAATTAATTTTTATATTTTAAATAATAAATTATTTAAAATAAAAACATTAAAAAATATTTAAAAAATTAATTATATGAGCTTAATTAAGTTGATACTTTTATTTTATATTCAATTTAATTCTTTTTTTGCTTAATATTTATTATATATACTTTATGTGAAGAATTTTAATTTTATATTTAAATTTATAAATTTTTAAAATTAAATTTATAATTCATAAAATCTCTCAATATCTCATTTAAAATTTTTTTCTCTCAATCTCTCCTTAAAAATTTAATTTTTATATTCTAAATAATAAATTATTTAAATCATTTAAAATAAAAAATTTTAAAAAATATTTAAAAATAAATTACATGAGCTTAATTGAGATGATACTTCTATTTTTTATTCAATTTAATCCTATTTTACTTAATTAAATTTATTATATACTTTTATATGATAATTTATACTTAAATTTAAAAATTCTAAAAATTTTAAAATTTTAATTTGTAAATCTCTCAATCTCTCATTTAAATAAATTCTTTCAATCTCTCCTGAAAATTTGATTTATCTATTTCAAATAATAAATTATTTAAAATAAAACTTTAGAAAATATTTAAAAAATTAATTACAGGATATGAACTTGAACATTCTCAAAAAATTTATCCTTAAAGTAAAAATTAGGGATTTATTAGTTTATTATTTAAATATATAAAAATAAAATTTTGTAATTAAAATATGAATTTAATATAAAATTAATTATTTATCATATAAAATAAAAATAAAATTTTAATATTTTGTGAAAAATTATTTAAATTGAGAAAAAAATAAAAATACTATCTTAATAATATTTAAACTAAATTTTGAATCTAATTAAACTAATTGAAAAATATAAGGGTGAATAGAGTCTAAATATTAACTTTAGTAAACACTAATTTTGATTTGAGATACAAGTAAAACCAATTTATTAGATTAGGGTGTAATTAACCTAGTTAGAAACTTTAGATATAATTGAAAAATTTATAAAAATATTTGAATTTTCGGGTCATTGAGCCCAAAAATTTTTGACTAAAAATTTTTATTATAACAAATGAGTATATAAGATAAATTATATACTCTTTTATCATAATATTTTATCACAATATATTGGTGCTAAATTTTTAGTGCCCATCAAATTACATGTAAGAAGTAATATTATCATATAATAATATTTTTTAACTGTATTAAATAATTCTTAAAATAATAATAAAATGATTTTATCATAATATAAATAATTTTTATTCTTACTAAATAACTTGTTATTATAAATAAAAAATTATAATTTAGGCACATTAAATGACACAATAAAATTAGTAAATTTATTAAAAATATAAAAATATTATCATATTAAAAAAATAAAAATAAAATTAAAGTTGAATTTGAATTTGAATTTAAATAAATAAATTAAATATTTTTTTAAAAAATAATTTCTTTTTTTATTTTAATTATTCTACCTTATATATTTTTAGTAATAAAATTTATTTTTTATATTGTTATTGAGTCAATTGGGTCAGGTCACGAGTTGACCTCTTTGGATCAATTTGACCCAAGTTATCAAGATGATTCTTATCTGACTGGATTCAACCCAAAAAATTTTCAGTCATTTTAAGTTTGTCCGAATTTATGTCAAGTTCGAGTCACATTTTTTCAAACGAGTTCAGATCAAATTTTATGTTATGTCAAAAACTATCACCTCTAACCACTATGTTACTATGTTGGAAGTAATTTCTCAAACGTGTATATATATATATATATAAGAACATTATTAGAAATATACTTGCTTTTTTGAACCTTTCAATCTTCTTTGCATTCTGCCATTTTTATTATCTTTCTTTGCCAATATATGCTTCACTGTTTCATCCTTTAAATTGTTTTCACTTCAGAAGTTTGTGTCCAACCTAATGATTCCCTTCTTTTATATATATATATATATATATATATATATATATATATATATATATA
>CATIWR010593659.1:0-29947 GCA_949677035.1 Omphalea diandra
CTCCATCAAGTTAAACAAGTGAACAAATTGACAAAGTACACTTGACTGCTGTGTTGAGAAGTGTGAAGCATCTCAAATTACCAGCATCAAATACGCATACCAGTATACAACCAGCTACCATGCTGATTCTCTCTTAGGATGATCACAAGAGATACCGTGCAATTAAATAAAATGCACATATGATGCAGAAAGTGATTACCATTGATGATAGCATGGCTTCCTTCCATCCTGTCCAACTTACTACCGTGTGATACAACCTTCAGGATTTCAAGAGCTTCGCTGTCCGAAATCTTTAGATCTGTTCACGCATAAACAATATTTAGAATTTGTAAAATTCAGCCATAGAAACTACAGAAACATTAGGGAGAAAAAAAAAATCATATATAGAGAAAGTTTAATATCGAAAAAGCAATTCTATCAAAAAAGTGAATGCAATTCCACAGCAATAAAGCATATTCTCTTTGATATTTCGAATTGAAGTCACAGGGTAATAACAACAAACACTTGGTAGGCTCATGCAAGCAACAGAGTCGGACCATCAAAACGACAGAACCAAGCCACAAAAAATACCCCAATTTACATTTATAACAAATGTATGGTGAGGATGAAGGAAAATAAATAAATAAATTAATTAACGATGGATGAATAGGAAAAAAAAAAAAAGGAATATGATAATAGTGATTAATTATGAGGAATTAAAAAAGTAATTGTACCGCAAGCAAGATCTGAAGAGGAGACGGAAGAAAGGGAAGAGAGAGAAGTGTAGCCTGCTGATATTAACTTCCCTCTCTGTGTCGCCGATAGCGGTAGGCACGATACTTCCATCCCTGGCCCAACGCTTCGATCCGACGTACCCGTGTGCTTTTTGGCGCGCAACCAAACACACTTTTTTAAAGCGCCAAGCTAATGACGAATATTTAACTGTGTTTGTCAAAAAAGGCTTCATTGTGTTTGGGCTGAGCTTCAAAGATTTGGACCCGAGCCCGGCCTGACAATATTTTTTTTTTCTTCTCTAAATTCACTGTTTTTCTTTTCTTTTGATTTTTTTTGTTACTTAATTCTTATAGGAACTTAACTTACAAAATTACGATTGCAAAAATAATAATAATAAAAGATTTACAACTGCCCCCCTTTTTTTTTGGGTTAATCGAGCAAAACTCATTGTTTATTTTTATATCTTCTTTTTGATGGTTTCTTTTACTCTCTTTGAAAAGCATAATAGCCTCTCAATTATACTTAACAAACCATATATCATATGCGATGTTATATTGTATTTTATTTAACGGTAAATTTTTCAATCACGATTTTTTCATATTAATGATACTATAGCCACACAAGTAATGTTTGGCACTTAAACGTTATCATTATCAATTTCTACAGCCATAATAATATATTATGAATAGGAAAAAACTTAAAAAATAATTTATGTTTTCACACTTTTATATTTATAAATTATGATTTTTTTTTTTTTGTGATGGAGAAATATTCTATTATTGATGTTGTTAGAGCATCACCATACATTTAATCTCAAGGGACTCTTTATTTAGATCAATTTTTTTTTTATTATGAAGAGTCATGCAATAAAAAATAGCTCTTATAATCTATTTATTTTTAAATTATAAATTAAAAGAGTAAGTTTGACTTTTTATATCCAGAAAGTCAAAACTGATTATTTGTTTTAATAATAATTAATATATATTTTAATTTTTAAAATATATATTAACAATTTATTGATAAATTTTTTTCCTTTTCCTTAAATATTTATTGGATAAAGTGAAATAAAAACATTAAATATTTATTAGATAAAATAAAAAAATTAAGACATTAAATATTTATTGGATAAAGTGAAATAAATAGCAAAATAATAAGAGTTCATCGAACTTTATAAAAATTTTATACATTTTATATTTGAATATTCACAAAAATACTCTTTATCACATAAATATACTATTCAAAATAAAGAGTTCCTTACGAATGCTCTTATTTGAGTAAAATTTGTTACTTTAAAGAGTTAATCCAAAAAAAGATCTTTTATACACTTTTTATTTTTTTTATTCTAGAGTAAAAAGTTGGTTTGACTTTCTAAATATAGAGAGTCAAATTTCACTTTTTATTTTAATTGTTATTAAAATATTTTAATTTTTATACAAAATATTAATTGATATTTTTTATTTTTACTTTATTTATTAAATTTTTTTTTCTCTTTTATCACACAATAACCATTTAATTTTATTAAGTATTAATATTTATTAAATAAAATAAAATGAAGATTAAAATTATTAAGAATATATTGGAATTAGTACAAAATTTTTCACTTTTTATACTTAAAAATTCTTTAAAATAATTTTCATTATACAAAAGATGATATTTTGAATAAAGAGCGGTAAGCCAAATGACAAATGTGGTTTGAATTGTTGATGTGATATTGTTCTTTTATTATGACTTCCACGACCATTTATCTATCCAATCCAATCTCTTCTTTGCTCTTCTTCCTTGTATTGAATATTACTCAATTGCGAAATTACCAGGTACACTTTCAATTTCTTAATTTGATCAGAACTTTTTTCAAGAATAAAAGATTAAAATAATAAACTTGATAATAAAGTTAAAACCTATAAAATCGATCAATTTCAAGAATTTAGACATAAAAGGAGGAGGTGGGTTGTAACATTGGAAAGAAAAAAGAAAGATGGCAACAGAGATATATAGTGACGAAGGTACAAAAAATAGTGGCTTTAACGGTAAATGCAAATAACGTTGAAGACAGTGGTGGCAAAGGGCAGATGGTGTTGACAGGGATATGGATGCCGGTGGAGATTATGATATCCAATATCTATGAAAATTTTTTTTGTATTTTTTCTGTTTAGTGTATTCAGAAAAATTGATTAATAAAAAATATTTTATAATCAAAAGGAAAATTAAATTATTTTTCAGGAAAATAATTTTTTATTTTGAAAATATAAGTTATTTTTCAAATATTGATAAATTTATTGAAATGAAAAATAAATTATATAAATATATATATTTAATATCATTGATCATTATTAATTTCTGATATAGGCGAATTATAGATGGCCCCTCCAAAGTTTTTTTTTTTTTAACGATATTTTTTTAAATGAGACTCAATGAAACACTCATACAATATGCATACTCATATTGAAACAGTCATACAATATATAAGTCTAAAAATTGAAATACTTATACAATGTAAAATTTTTATTATAATATTAATTTTATCTCCTAAAATTGAAGTGAAGTTTCACCACTGATTATTGACATCTATTACTAGTCATCGTCAATTAGTAATGATTGCCAAAGATAGAGGAATTTATAAAAATTTTATTTTTAATGTATACTTTATTATAATAAATAATAAAAATGTAAAATACTTAGGGTATAAATTCTGTTATAATTTTATAAATTAAAAGAAAATTAATATTTTTATAATATATTTCAAATACCAGAAAATATATTGCTTAGAAAATATTTTTCTCAAAAACTATTTTTTTAAAAAAATATTTTTCTTATATAAATTATTTTATTTTAAGCCAACGAAGTTTCAATCTTTATTATATTTCCTTGTAGTTTGATTTGTTATTTTGTTATTGGAAATCTAAATAGAAATGAAGAGTTGGACATGAAAAATAAAAAAAATCGAGTTTTATTAGAGTAAAATCTTGATTTAAATTTATATTATTCTTAGGCATGTGATGTAGTGAAAGCTCTATAAAAATAAATTCGTGAAAAGTTAGCAATAAATTTCTATAATCTTGTTGATTTGTAAAAAAAAAAAAAAATAAAAACAATAGGCATTCATGTTTTTCAATTATTATATATAGATAAAAATTTTAAAATTTTTATTGAACAAATATTTCATATTTATTACTATATATATATATATATATATGTTTTTAATACATAATATATAATATTAAATTATTAATATAATTATATTTTGGTTCAATTCCAGTTCAACCTCATTTAATCTCTGATTCTTGATTGTCTGCTTCAAGCAAGATAAAGATCAGGCTGGACTTTACAACATTGATTTATCTAAAAAATTTTATTAATCATCAAAAAACTCCCTCTAATATTTACTAAACATATATATATATATATATATATATATATATATATAGGAACCCAAATTCTGTCCAGGACGTAATTTAATTAAAACCGAAAATTTTTATTTTTAACAATATTGCTATTAATACCAAATCATTAAAATAAAATGAAAAGTCCAATTAGTTTTCAAAATCAAATTTTCTACGAAAGATATTAAAATTACAAAACTTTCTGAAAATTAAAAAACATAATTTCGAAGGCCAAAATAATAGAATTTATTTAAAAAGCGTTAAATATAATAAGAAAAGCTTATGAGTTTGAATTGATTGCCTGTTTTTCATTGAAATAAAGTTGATAAACGCCAAAAATGCTACTTAAAAAGTTATCTAGAATTACCAAAATATCATTAAATTACACTAAATACTTTAGTTTCTATTCTATTTATCCATAAAAATTAATTACCTTCTATCTGGCACATTAATATGCAAATCGAAGGAAAGAGAAGAAACTGAAGTTGAATTTTGATTCAAATTTATTATATTATTTTTAGAGATAGAAATTAAGCGTGATTTCCAGTTTTAGACTTGTTATTTGCATATGCTCTATGCTCCATTTCGGTCGAGTCTCCCTCTTTTTCTATGACCAGTAAATGTAACAAAAAATTATTGAAATCTTTTTCAAAATTTCTCTTCTATTTCTGATTAGAGTTTAATCATTAATCTAAACAAAACAAAAAAAAAATGTAGGAAAAATAATTGTTAACTTATAAGGTTTTGGAAGGCACGAGGGTCCATTGTGTTTCAATAGTTGTCCCCTTAACTTGATGCCTTAAGGGGTTCAAATCTTTTGGTTTCTTGATCACGTCATACATGCACTGTCTGATCTCTATATATTTCACTTTTGCAGGTTTTGGAATATTATGCATATGGTTCATTAATTCTACCGTATTGATCACTCTAAACAGTATGCCTCACAAAGGTTTAACAACGGTTCCTACCATTTGCACCAAAATGTTATATTGTGACTAAGCTTCACCCTAGTCATTAACACAAATTCTGACATTCTTTTTAGCAAATAATTATGCCCCACCATTAGGTTTTTTTGTTGTTAATGTTTGTTAGAATATTAATACGTATCTATTACTCATTCCGATCATGTGTAATTATGTCATATATTGATAGTTTAGAGATAGATTTATGATCTATTAGAGCTTTTTTTAAGATGATTTATTAATATAGATAGTATATATGCTGCTAGTCCAATTAATACGATTAGATAGAGACGCTTAAATAAGTCAACCATATTATTTTTAATGATTTGTCTTCGCAAGAGTGCTATATATATATATATACACTCATCATTGTTGCACAATCTAAATTAAGCTAATTCAGAAAAAAGAGGAAAAAACTAATAATTCTCTTTTGTCTTGTGGTCAGGTCTTATAAGTTTAGTAATTCATTAAGCAAATATATACGAGTGATAGTGTGGTACTGTTGATACCAATTTTTATGTGGTAATATACATCTGAGTGTAGGTAAAAGCTTTCCATATCCCCAACAAATTTTCAATCAATTTGAGTCAACTCACATTATTCACAATTACATTTTTCTTGAACAATCTTAAGAATACTTTGCAATTCTAATACATATTATTTATGAGTGCTTGCTAACTCTAAAAACTAACTCCATTTAAACTAATCTTGAGATTATACAAATATTTATATATAAATAAATAATGGCAATATGTTTCTTGTGTAATGATATGGAATTGGGTCAAATTTATAAAGATTTAAGAGAAATGGTAAAAGATAAAAATAAACTCTGCATCAGAAATTAAAACTAACCGAATAAATGGATATAAACAAAGGCATTTTTGTTTTTTTTAAAAAATAAGTACTATATTTCGATAAAAAATTTCCATACTATTTGCGGACAAGATAAACGGACCAAGCAGCAAAGAGGATGAAGACCAACCACCCCGATTAACCATCTAAATAATAAACCCAGTAACAAACCTGCACAAAGAAAACGCTAAATTATAGTGCACCGAGTCAATTGCAATAGTGCAACGATATGACAAGGCCAGGAGGGCCGTAGTGCCATAGCAAATACCAAGTCATGTTATGGTAAGTAACCCACAATGGTCCTAAATATCTTGACTGACTTCTTGACTTCAATCTTGTATATTGCACCAGTAGCTTCATCATCTTGTTGTTTATAGAAGATGATTTGATCACCAACTTCAAGATGTTTGGTGGAAGCAAATCTGCGCCAACCCTTAGAAAGAACAGATTTCGGGTAGTCTTTTTTGCGAATGATGCGGCGAAAGGTCCAAAGTTGCTCATCCTTTACGTGAAAATCTAATGCATGGCGCCCTATTCCAAAATAGGACAAGTACTTTAGACACTTGGTTGGCAATGACAATCTCCCGTTAATGTCGGTCTTCGTTAGTAACTTTGAAAAGATTGCCATATAATGTAGGATCGAATGATCAAGCCAAGCGATATTTCTCTCCTTAGTGATTGTTCATAACAAATATATTCTTGCTTCCTCTAAACGTACATGGTTTTAAAGGGAGAGTTCGTTGGCTATCCTTATAATACAACAAAAATAACACTATTTTTCTTTTTTAATTTTTTTTTTTCAATCTAGAGACAGTATCATACAATGGTGACTCTGATAGGAAACTATTGTTATGGAAAACTGTATGGTGACGGTGACGGTGACGGTGACAGTGAGTTTTATTGGCCGGCCCCTCGACAAACAAACATTATGGTAACCCCAAGAAAAAGGGAGAAAATGAACTTGTCTCGAAAGTTCAAATCAAGCTAAGGTTCTTTCCATCTTTAAACACCTTTTCTTTTTATAAAGTGCAGAGCACTCAAACCCCGATTTTGTACATTTTTGGAGAAGTGCATGCACATGTGGAATTTGGGAGATACAAATTGTATTAAATTGTTCTATACATGACATTACCATAAAACTTTGTCTTTCAATTAGTTTCAATTTTTCTTTCCTTTTTTTTTCTGTGCAAATGGAACAAGCTAGCACTCAAAAATCTATTCTATATTTTTCATCTTCTTAGATCCTACCATGCAAACCTAACCAACACTCCTTAAATATATAGCACAAGATCATATTTCACTTACGATTAAGCGCAGTAGGACAAAGACTGCCCATTTTCAAGCACATAATTGAAAGCCCCCTATTGCGAAAGATCCAACTTGAAAAAATAACTCTGCAAGCTTATACTCAATAATGAACGTCGCTTACATTCAGACTCCCCATCCACACTTTTTCAATAAATGCTTTACATGAACACGTGAGAGAGATTAAACTATTTCTCAGAATCTGAGTACGAAAATATATATAATAGAAGATACACATAAATATGTATAGGCCAAGTTGCTTAAAATTATGACAATCCTTTATACATATCTAAAAGAAACAAGGCTAATCAAAAGCTCAACACATATCTTAACATACAGCCATGACGCAGTTTCCTGATTTCCCCATATGACTCTCAGAATATTACCTTGTGCTGATTAATCATTTTCTTTGTGGTGATTGTTAATCAATTCCTTAACTGGTGTCAGGCCTGCCAACAATCTCTCTATCCACCACTGAAACTGAGTTAAAGTTGAGAAGGTCGACCATTAGGGGTCCTTGAGCAACAGCACAGAATATCACTTGACTGGTGAAGCTGCATACATGGACCACGTAGACACTGTGAAGCAAAATGTCATTGTTGTTTGCTTGATGCTTGAATTAAAGATGTAAGGGATGGATGAATCCTAGCTCTTCTCAAAGAGCGAGCATTGCTTCTTCCTTCCGCATACTCCTCTCCCAATGGCCATCTTGGTCGCAGATCATACTGATCATAAAGCAAACCTTTTCTTCTTAGAATTGTGATACAACGGTTCAAATATGCATAAAAACCATTATCAAACAAGTCAAAGTGAAATAAAATTAGCTTAGAAGTTAGAAACTGAGCAGAGTGATTGAAAATCCTCTTACAATTGTAAAACATATATGCTGTAAAAGGCCAAATCAAACATCTATTTATTAGTTCCTAAATTGATTCACCCAGCCTTATTATCTTCACTATTTATGGTTCCAAAGAAATACAACCATAGATAAGGATGGAGAGAAGCAAACAAAAAAATGACAGTCATAAGTACAGAAGGCAAACCATAAAGTCTTCAGCTTCATCTGCAGGTGGTGGAGGATCAAATCTTCCCTCACAGAAGTGCTCAATACCAGCCCAAGCCACCATGACACCTAATAAGATGAAAATCAAGGATTAGTTATTTATTTTTCATTTTCCATTTAGGGATAGACACCCTAATTAGATTGCTTTCATTATTCCAAATTACGTTCTAAGGAACTAGTCTCATTTTGTCCAGGAAGGTTCAAGTACTACAACATTGTGTGTTTATTTACAAGGTCTCCAGAGATCTTACCATTGTCAGTACAAAGACTGGCAGGAGGGCATACAATTTTCAGGTTCTTCTTCATCACAACCTGATGTAGTCGGGTTCGGACATATTGATTTGAAGCAACACCCCCTGACACCACCTAGACGAGGTTCAAGGATAGGTGTCACGTGCCATTTCATCATACATGTCTAGAAATTTATATGAGAGACAATCAATGATGTGGAACAGTGAAGAGAATCCAAAATTGTAGTTCATGTCACCAAATATTTTATAGAGGGCTCTATCTTCCTTGCCCATTCAATTGCCCGTTCACACCTCTCCTCTAAATGTAGCACTGCGACTCGCTGCAAGAAAGTCTCAAAAAGTCAAATAACATAAAAAAGGACAATATGTATACACTAGACCAGGAGAAAATTTTTAAAAATTAACACAAACCCAAAAAAAAAAAAAAAAAAAAAAACCTGAAAAGACGCGGCAATATCAGCTCGGGATCTTCTGTCTTGGCTGCTTGCTGAGAGTATGGGAATTTCAGCATTGCTAATTATAGCCCACGCAGGCATACATGTGTCAATAATCAGAAAAGAGAGAGAAAACAGAATATTAATTGGATCATTGTTTGCATTAGCCACACATATGCAGGGAATTGCTCTCTGAAAAATAGATAATATTTTAATGTTTTCCACATACATATTTCTGGATTCAATTGCCAGCCTCACTTGAGTCTTCAGACCAGCATATGAGAAATTGCAATCTTTATGTTGTTTCATTGGAGTCTGAACAAACAAAGGAGTAAGAATTTCAGGGACCCTAAACAACAGGACGTTAGGACTCCTGTCTCATATATTTCTCAAATTGAACCAAAGGATACACATTCTTAAAAACATGCTTACAAATGAGAATAAACAAACATTCATGAAAAACTAACTGAAAATTTGATTAATTCCGCATCACCCTCTCGAGCAAGCTCCTCAATTGCTGGCCCACCACTCCTTCTCATATCAAGACCAAGCCATTTTGCTGTCTTATCATATGCTTCACCAATTGCATCATCTATTGTGGTCCCGAGTTGTATGTATTGTCCAAGATCGCGAGCTAGAATAAGCAGATTGTGCCCTCCTGAGAATCAAAAGCAAAGTGAGATCATCAGAAAACATGCAGCTAGAAGAACTTAAAAAGCCCAAGACAGAAAGAGAGTGATATAATTATCAACTTTTTCCCTGAAGATATATCACAACACTGATATAAGTAAGTAACCAAGGGATTGCAAAGAATTGAAGAAATATTTAATATTCAAAAGGTTTGGCAGGAGACACAAAACTGCAGTTTCTCAAATTTGTATTTCTTAGCAGTGAATTTCTTCTAAGTTTTAACATTGGTTGGATCGTCATAAAATGCCTCTTTGACTGACTTGAATTGAATAGAAGTATCCAATTTTGCAGGCTCCATTAATTTCAAATGACACCTTTCAGCCCTTAATGTTAGTGCTTGATAGCATCACATCTTTCAAGCATCAATAATCCTTCCATCCGCATGCTTAACTTGCTAAAGAAAATAAAAGAACATGTAAATAGGCAGAAGCATAAGCACTTACCAGAAATAAGCAGGGCCATAAAAGGAAATTGCAACTCTTTTCCAATCAACCTATAACAAGAAAGGTATACATGGGCCGGAATAAGCATTTACATCAACCCAACAGGTTCAGATGTCAATAAATAATACATCAGCCATTTTAAGGAATAACATCACACAATAAACTCTTCTAATTTGTTTAATCAACCATTCTATGGTATACCTAGTCTTTAGTCTGCAATTAATGGTGGGCGCTTTTTACTTGCATACCTGGCTACTAAAGCATGAGCCTCCATATGATGGACATTGATGATTGGTAGATTGAACCTCCTGGCAAGGTTACGAGCTTTCTGCACACCAACTGCATAACAAACACAAAGAAATTCTCCTAAGGAGCTATTCGTTTCCCCCAAAACAATAATATTCCATCCCAATGCATAAACAAGGCAGGAATTTATACATAGTTTAAAGCAACTTTCCCTAAATTTTTCTTTCCACACTGTTGTCACGTATAAGGGCATAAGGCTAAGGAATTGAGCTACTCGTTTGACCTTAATAACACACAGAAACCTAGTTTTTCAAATTATTCTGCCCTGGTTCTTCTTGGCACAACTTTCCCTAAAATTTTCTCTCCACACTGTAGTCACATATAAGGGCATAAGGCTAAGGAATCGAGCTACTCGTTTGATCTTAATACCATGCAGAAACCCAGTTTTTCAACTTAGTCTATACTGGATCTTCTTCCCACAATATGTCTATCTTATCTACTGTAAAACCCAAATACACATCTATAAGAATATATGTAAACTTCCCCCCTAATTGAATTTTTGACTAGTGTCAACAAGACTATAAATTGGGAATAAAAATTTCTTTAAGATAAGTTAAACAAAAATCAATTAATAAAAAAAGAAATATAAGCTACTCAAGATTACCACGAAGACAAAGACTTAAACCCGGACCAATGGTAACAGCAACTGCGGAGAGATCACTTGCAGTTAAATTAGCTTCATCAAGGGCTTCCTGCACAACCTACAATTATAAAAAACAACAAATTCAATCACTATCAGCACTGCATTAGGACACACAGTACAAGGAGAAACTGACAAATCTAGGCTTAAACACTGCTCAAGCTCAAGGAAACAGAGGAAAAGGAACCAAGCAATACACCTGATCAATGACTTGCGAGTGTGATTCTTCTGCCATTTTAGGAGCAACACCTCCATATAGTGCAAGCAAGTCTGCCTTTAATCAAAGCTTAAAAATGAGCACATGGGCGTGCAACTATAAGGACAAAGATGCCAACTTTTACCAAAGCTAACTTCGACAAACAATACTGCATATTACTTCATACCTGCGAAGACACCACCTGACTCAAAATTTCGCCATTGCCTTTCACCTAAAATAATAAACAGCAACCAAAAACCCAGTAGCATTAATAAAATTAACAAACACCCAGAAAAGAAAAAAGAAAAAGAAAAAGAAATATAAGAAGCTTAATTGCATACAACGGCGGCAGCGGTATCATCGCAGCTAGTTTCGATGCCGAGAACCACCAAACCATCTTTCGAGTGCATAGTTTCGATTTGGGATTTTGAGGAAGTTGAATTCGTTGAAGAGGAGAAGCGGGCAGCGCTATGAGACACTGAGAAATTGGGAGTTATATGTCGGCTGTTGGGTTTTGGGGTATTGAAAGATGTTAAAGCGTAGTGAAGTGAGGGTTTCGGGCGCAGATTTAGGCGGGAAATGGCTGAAGACAGCGTCAATATTGAAGACGACAGCATTTTAGAGGATGGCATGCCGCAGGAGAACCACAGCAACCAGTTCCGCTCCCGCTCCAGTGGCTATAAGTAATGGCGATTGGGGGTTGTACGTGTTGTCGTTTATAAAATGCATTTTTTTTCACCAGCCGTGCGATGACTACGTTCAAACTGGTGCTTGGTTGCAATTCCGAATAAAACCTGTCGTTTACGAATGGCCATGACATTTATTTTAACTAATAGTATGTGTGTCAATATATATATATAAAACAAACTAAATGTTTATTATCATTAAAATTTTAAAGAGAAAAATATCAAAAATTTTTATATAGTTAAAATTTCTAAATTATTTTTGTATGAAAAACTTCTTATATTATTAAATTTATTCAATTATTAATGGTGAAAAACTTTATATTTGTTTAAACTTTATATATTATTTTTTAATTAAATGAATAAATTAAATATTTAATTATTAATTTACTTACAACATAGTAAATAAAAATATATTATATTGTAACATATCAAAAATATTTTGTTGTTAATACAATTATTTGATAAATGATAAATACACATATAAAATTGAATATGATATTATAATTAATTATTTATGTTAATTTGTGATACACCTTTGATATCATAATTAATTATTTATGTTAATTTGTGATACACCTTTTCAATTAAATTACATTTCATAATTATATGGATATAATTTTCATGTATTAAGTAAAATTAAAATAAAAAATATAATATTTATACTGCAAAGCATTTATGATTGAATGATATTTATCTTCATCATATTAAAGAATGAACTTTAAGATTTTTTTTCACATATTGATAACAGTTGGTTACCTGAATTTAAAAAATTATATGATTTTTTATTTGAAAATGATTAGAATATATATATATATATATATATATATATATAATACACCAAATATATTTTTACCTCTTAATTTTTTAATTCTATTTTTGTGATACTTTTAAAGTATATATTATTGACTTATTCATATATAATTTTTTTCATGAAATTATCTAAGATGATTTTGAATAAAAAAAATAACTAGATATTATTATGCTATTTCTTTTTGTACGTTTATTGAATGTCTTAAACTAAATATAAACATAATCATTATTAAGCTGTATGATAGAATTAATAATAACATTAATTTATATGATTTTATGTTTGATTTAGTTTACTAAATTGTTTTAAAAAATTTACACGTAAATAAATCAAATTAAATTATTTTTAATATTTAAAAATAAAAAAAAAAACAAAGATTTATATATATGCGAAAAGTTTGCCTTTCTTACTATAATTCAATGCGACATCTTGCGAGATTTTCCACTTCAAAGTAGAAGTTAGAAGGATAGATTTTTTTTGCAGGGAAGTCATATCTCTCTCCCTATATCTATAGATCTCCTTTTCCCAAACATTACTAATAACAGATCCTTGACAGTTTTCAAGTCCAATGGGCGAATCGAATGCAATTATTATCTCTTTGTTGTTTTATTTTTCTGGAAAATTGAATAATTCCATTTGGGCTCTCTTGATCAGTACTAATTAAATACTTGTATATCCGAAGGGTTGCAAATTTAAATTGCTATAGCTATGAGATAAACATGCATTGTTTATTTTGTACATATGATATGAGAGATGATTGAGGTAGATCAGTCGAAGGATTGCGAACAGAGAGGTTGTGATGGATCACTTGATTGCCATGGCAAACCAGCTTCCAAAGATAGCACTGGTGGATGGAGATGTGGCATTATATTATTAGGTATATGTATATGGCTATCCTGTTCTTAGTTTTTTTCTTCTTTTAAAAAAATTTTGGGAAATGTCATTTTTTTTTAGCATTTATATTAAGATATTCTCAAACTAGCTTACACATCAAATGGACACGAAATTTATTTTGGGCTATCTTAGCACATATTTTCTACATTTTATTAGTGTTAGATCCTCAAAATTTAAAATTTAAAGAAATTAAGAGTAAATTTCCTTAATCACTTGAATTAATTATTAGACACATATACTTAGTTTTATCATAATATATCCAATATATCGAACTAATTAATTAAAAAAAAGAGAAAATTAATAGGTTTTGAGCAGTGATTGAATAATAATCTTTAGAAGCAATAATAATGCCTTCAAGATCCAACTCTCAATAATTTACACAGCTTAAGTGCATGAAGCTCAAAGTATTTTAAATAAACATTGCTGTTGACCATTCAATTCATTTTGTGAGAGATTATGCATTTAGTGTGTTGGATTTGTGTAATAATCTTCTAGTATTTATATTGAATCCCAAAAACAACAAATTAGTCAACACAATAGAGTTATGTTTAGTGTAGATTAATTTTAGTTACTTCTACACTTGTAATAGCTTGCCATTTTCAATTGAAACAGCAAATCAAGGACTAGTTACACTAGCATATGTTGGAGTGGAGGTGAATATGGTTCTTTTCTCAAAATCTGTATTAAGGCAGACCAATGCCCAGGCGGCGAATACATTCAGCCTGTGGATGGGAACTACCTACCTTTTCTCCCCAGTGGGTGCCTTTATCAGCGACTCTTATTTGGGGAGATACCTCACATGTGCCATATTCCAAGTCATCCTCGTAATTGTAAGAATAGTTAGCCTTTCTCTCCTTCATGCATATATACAATAAAAAGATGGTTTATTGGCTCCTCAAATCCTAACTTTTTCGAGTTTTAATAAATTTAGTTAATCTTTTTAATTTTAGTAAAACTAATCAAAATTAATAAAATTTGACAAAATTGATCAATCTTTTTAATTTTGATAAAATTAATCCAAATTAATAAAATTTCAATAAATTTATTCAAATTGATCAAAGTAAAATGATGCATTACATTAACATATTGAGTTAAAATAATATTAATTAATGTCAATAACTAATATTAACTGATTTTATTAATTTTTTTCATAAAAATTAATATTAGTTGGTTTGTCACGTCATGTGATATATCATTCTATCTTGATCAATTTTAAAATGGAGTTAAAATAATATTAATTGATGTTAGTAACTAATGTTAACTAATTTTACTAATTTTTTTTTTTATAAAAATTCATGTTAGTTGGTTTGAAATATCAAATGAGATGTCTTTATATTTTGATCAATTTTAAAATATTGAGTTAAAATAATGTTAATTGAAGTTAGTAACTAATGTTAATTGATCTTATTAATTATTTTATAAAAATTCATGTAGGTCGAATTGTCATGTTACGTGATATATCATTTTATCTTAATCTATTTGAATTTTGGTTAGATTTGCTAAAATTTTATTAGTTTTGACTAATTTTGTCAAAATTAAAAGAATTAAATAATTTTATCAAAACTAAAAAATGATTAGATTTTAGAAGCCAACGAGCCTAAAAAGAATAACCTCAGCATTTTTCTAATTTTCATGCAGGGCTTAGCAGCACTATCATTCTCAACTTACTTTTTTTCGCTTAAACCCCATGGCTGTGGCACTATAGGAGCGTTATGCGAACCTCATGCACCAGTTGAAGTTGCAATATTCTACATTTCAATCTATTTGATAGCTCTTGGAAACGGAGCACCTGAACCTGCACTAGCTACATTTGGTACAGACCAATTTGATGAGGAAGATCCGAAAGAAAAGCAATCTAAAGAATCATTTTTTTGCTACTTTTACGTTGCGCTAAACCTTGGATCTTTAGTTGCAGAGACAGTTTTGGTTTGTATAGAGAATATGGGGTACTGGGTGTTGGGGTTTTGGATATGTGCTGCTTGTGCTGTTGCTGCATATGTGCTATTGCTAAGTGGAACTTTTAGATATAGGCACTTCAAGCCTTCTGGTAATCCTATCTCTAGGTTATCTCAGGTGATAATGGCTTCATGTAGAAAAATGAAACTTCAAGTCCCTGCAAATGGAGAAGGGCTTTATGAAATCCTAGACAGGCAAAGCGAAATAGATGCTACAAGGAGAATACTTCACACTAATGGCTTCAAGTGAGTGGTCTTTTTACACAGGAAGATATACATTTATTTATTTCTGTTTGGTCACTAAGAGAAACACTTGACCATTGAGCTGATATCCTAATCACATCATTTGTTTAGTTATCAATATAAAGTATAGAATCACCTTTTTTTTTTTTTTTCCCATTTCTCTTGACTAACAGATTTCTTGATCGAGCTGCCATTATCACCCCTACTGACATTACCTTAGCGCAAGAAAGAGGCCAAACTCCAAATCCATGGCGTCTTTGCACTATCACCCAGGTTGAAGAAGTGAAATGCGTATTGAGACTAATGCCAATTTGGTTTTGCTCCCTCTTATCTTCTGGAGTGTTCATACAGTTGCTTTCTCTCTTTGTTGAACAAGGAGCTGCAATGGACAAAACAATCTCTAAGTTTCATATTCCTCCAGCAAGCATGACAGCATTCGACATTATAGCCTCATCCGCTTTCATTATATTATATGATAGGTTCATACTTCCCTTAATCGTCAAACTGACGAAAAGAAAACCTAAAACTCTAAGTGAACTGCAAAGAGAAGGAATTGGGCTTGCAGGGGTAATGGTAGCCATGATTGTTGCAGGCATTGTTGAACAACAAAGGCAAAAATATGCAGGTGATATTGATAAGGAGACAAGTTCATTAGGGATTTTGTGGCAGGCTCCACAATACATCCTTCTGGGAATATCTGAAGCTATAGTTTATGTAGCACAAATGCAATTTTTTGCATCACAGACCCCAGATGCATTGAAAAGCTTGGGAGTCAGTTTGTCCATGTCTTCAACAGCCATCAGTAGCTATCTTTACGGTATAATTTTGACAATAGTAATGGATATCACAGCAAGAAATGGAAAGCCAGGTTGGGTTCCTCCAAATTTAAATCATGGACATCTAGAGAGGTATTTCTTTCTCTCGGCTGCATTGACAGCACTTAACCTGGGACCGTTTGCAGTCTGCGCCAACCGGTATAAGTCCACTTCATTTGAGAAGCGCTATGTGGAGGCAAGTGAAACAAATATTGTAGATTGAACTTTTAAGTTTGGACTTCTGTCAGCTACCTCTCTTTGAATTTATTATAATTTTTTAGGAGTAGCAATCTAAATGATCCAAGGATAAGAATTAAAATATAGAGGTGAAATAATCAATAGACTTCTTGTCATTAGAAAGTCCTAATTTTTTTCTTATTAGGGAACGGAATGGGATAATCCTCAATCCTGTTTGTTCATCGTTCTTCTCAAGAAATTTACGTGGAAGATATCAATTCTTATAAACATAGTAAGTCTCGTTGTTGGAGAATTGGACCGCAAATCGTACAACTTTTCTCTTTATAAAGACCCAGGACTAGAAATGGTTCAAAGATATGGCCATTATGAATGGATGATGAAATTCACCTGACTGAGTAACAATAAATCAAGGATGTCCCTTGGGAGATAAAGCCTGTTATTGGAGATATCAAGGGTTTAACAGCTTCGTTCGAACTCTGCACATTCGACAGAATTCCTATGATGTGTGATAGAGTTGCAGACTGGATATCTGAGCATGAAGAGCTTGTATTTAATCCAGGACGGCAGTGTAATATTCCTAGAGAGCTTAGTATGTTGCTGCTAGATGATGCATTTGAACCACCTTGATTAATGATGAGTTCTATCATTTCATTTGGAAAAAAAAAAAAAAAAGTTGCCAAAGTCAAGAACTGCCCATAGTAAAACGATCCTTTAATCAGCTTTCTACACCTCCTTTCAGTTTGTAAATATTTACCTCATTTGTGCTGAAAATGGCAATAATTGTCTTATCATTATTGGGCCGGAATTGGTACAACCATGTTTTTGTTCCAACCAATGGAACATCTTCTACCCTTTTTATAGGTAGATGTAGAGAGATGACTCTGTTTGGAGACAAAAAAAAAGGAAGATAACTGATAAATGACTAACTTGAGTGATAGATACTTAATATTCCTTAAGAGAACTCTCTTCAGTGAATTATGGAAAAATATGCCTATGTTAGAGGCTGGGAAACATTTGTCAAACTTCTTCGAGTTGCACTGAATAACTATAAAATTTGAGAAGTCTAATAGGAAGGTATAAGATTTATCATTTTGATATCTTTGCAGTCAGTTCTCTTACCAACTTGGCAGCAACCATTGCAGTCATTCCATCAACAGTGTCACGCTGTGGATTGAATTCAACCACATCTGCTGCAACGACATCAGCTTGAAGGTTGTGGAGGATGTTGAGAACATCACGGAAAGAAAGTCCACCAGGCTCAATGTGAGATACACCAGGAGCAAAGGCAGGGTCAAGGCTGTCCACATCTATGGAGATATACACGCCCTTTACACCTTCCCCTAGTTTCTGTTCATAAAATATCCAGCGTCAAATTTATATTCCTGTAGCATGCACATGCAAACATGGGAGAGAGAGAGAGAGAGAGAGACCAAATTTTCCAAGAACTCGCGATCTCTTGAGAAGGTTCGCATTTCAAATTGCTCCACTCCAAACCTTTTGCCCTGCTCACGTCCTTCTTTTGTAATTGATCTGATGCCCACCTGACAAGGTCATTCAATCTCAGTACAATTCCAGAAAGAAAGCTCTTTGTGGTCTTGGTAATAGGTGTCAGTGGCCATTCTAAACGTTATAAGTTGAAGGGCCAATGGTTGGGTCAGGGGGGATGAACTATAATTTTAATAACCTCAAAAATTGCCATGATTTATACCCTGTAGATAGATTTACAATGCAAAGCCGTCTATTAAACAAAAAGATGACAAAAAATGAAGAGGATAAGAGGATGGCATACATAATTGCATTTAAGATCAGAAGCATATCATCAAATATTTATAATCTAAATGATAAAAAAAAAACAAGCTCAATGTCATGCTCATATTCTGTTTTCATGGGTGGGACATATCTGGGATGAATCGACCAAACATAAGTTGGATAGCGTTAATTATCTGCAAAAATGAGATAAATGAAATTACAGGACATACTTGCAAGAGTCGCCTTGCATAACCACCTTCCATTATTCGAGCAAATGAAGATGCATGAGAATATTTATTGCCTTCAAAGGCATGGTAGATATCTGGATGAGCATCCAGATGAAGAATATCCACAGGTCCCCCAAGCTTCTCAGAGATAGCTCTTACCACAGGAAAAGTTATTGAATGATCACCACCTAAAACTAATGGACGTAAAGGATCCTGGAAGAGCAAAAATGAAAAGAGTTAAATTCATATGTTGAAACCAAAAGGCAGAAGAGAAATGCTTATATCCACCAACTGAGTGAGGAAAATCCCATTAGAAGCTAAGATGGCAAAGCTCTGTTGGAAAAAGTTATTGCTTATTGCCATTCTAAGCAAGAATGCAAGATATGCACCATCACCGGGAGCCTGATTATTACTTCAATTAATAACAGTAGATGGCCTACATACAAGTTTGATTTAAAGCACCACCATTACTTATAAGCATACCCTGACAAACAAATCATTCTATCCAGTAACTATGAACTTAAAATCCTCCTATCATCTGACTTAACTAGTACTCCTGCTAAACTATGATTTCACCCCATTGATTGAATCACCACTTTTTATTCTGTATCATTATGCAGAACAAATACGAAACGTTTCAGATTCAACCACCGGACATAATTTCTCACCCAGGTTATGGATACTAGATGGTATATGCTCTCAACAACAAGGAGCAAATGCGACTTTTTACACGATGCAGTCCTTCACTTGCAGAAAGAAAGAACAATGCTAATGCAATATCACCCAAGTTTTGAATGCTTGACAGTAGCAAATGCAACTTTCTACATGATGTCAGCCTTCATGTGCAGAAAGTATTGCAGCAGTATAGACTGTTATATTTCCAATTGATTAGCCTTGCAAACTGCCACAATGCCCCATCTAGGAAGCAACTGTATGAATGTTTGGCAAGGGTAGCATGGATTAAAAGATAAAATGCAGCAGATTAAGACATGGATATACTGGGCGAGGATGATCAGAACTCATAATAATAAACATAAAATGTAGCAAATCTCAAAATCATCAACAGAGCAATTTGCTGGTCCACTAGTTATATGCGATTTTCATGTGGTGAGAATGTCTTAGAATATTTTTGCCAAGATGGAACATTTCATGACAGTGTCATCTCAAGTTTAAATTTCAACAAAAACAGTCAACACATTTTGTGAGGTAAACAGGACAGTAACAGGTCACACTTGCAGCTACAAGCTGTATATAAAAGTACAAAATAAACTATTAAGAAAGAGCATAAGATACAAAGACAGCCGCTTACAAGAATACCTAAAGAAGGGTTAAAGCAAGGTGAGAAAAAAAAAAAAAAAAACTGATTTCTGCTTTCCTGGTGTGAATAAGCAATTTATGAATTTGAAAAATTCACCAATGCAATAAAAGAAGACACTTCAAAATTCCTTAAAAGGGGAAATATTTACTTAGCTGCTACCTTCATAGTTGCTAATATATGATAGAAACTGAAAAAGGTAGACAAGAAAAGCAGTCACCTCTTCCATCACTAGCTTGACAGAATCACCTATAACCTTCATCAATCTATCATCATCTACACCACAATCTCGAATTTCTTGTACAGGGACATCACCGACATCAGTTAGCACCCGTGGGTCATTTAACTCCTTTCCTGAAAAAAGAAAAAGCCAATTTTCATCTCCCAATAAACAGTTATCACACAGCATCATTACAAAGAAAGGCAGGAAAACAGCCAGAAATTACTAAAAATCAGTAGCAGATCTTGGAAAATAGATATGTAGGCACAATCTTTTCTTCTTTGAAATAATCAGAATAAAGTTATTGAATAAAACGAAATGCATAAAATTGTGGGGAAATTTTGCAAAGTCAGTGTGTGATGCCAAGTTCTGAAATTGAAATTTTAGTCATCTGTTAATAATTTCATTTGAGCATAAACCAGCAATTCTAAAATATTCAAAGAATAGCTTTACGTGCATTAAAAATACAAGTTCAAAATGTAAATATATCTTATCATAGGCTAATCAAATAGAAACAGTTGTCCATAAACAGGGTAGTATAAATACCTTCCTCAGTTGTAGAGTTAGTACTACCACACCATATGGCCTCCCTAATTCGAGGAGGAGCAAAAGCTGAACCCTGAAGAAACGATGAATTATGGCCTAGAGGAACTCCAAGCAGAGTTGATGATGCTTTTGCACCTCCAAGTGCACGCACAAGCTCTCCCTACCAAAACACCACCATGGATAATTGAGTTCATTAATATTTGCAAAATTGAATAACTGGTTAAATAAAAACAAAGGCTTGAATAATGAAAATAATAATAATAATAATAAACCTTAAGCTTAGCTCTCTCGCGAATAAGAGTAAGAGAAGCTTCGATAACGCGATTCTGGCCTTTCTCTATCAATTCCGCTGGGATATTTGCAGCTTTTAATTTCTGCAAGTAATGAATTCCTCTACGCCCTATAACTGACATTCTTTCTTCAACATCCAAAAATCAAACACATACGTAAAGATTGAAGGCCAACACACAATATCCAATTTCTTAATCTGAGAACATTACAGGAATTGAACAACGACTAATTAATAACCTAGCGTTTGATTGTACTTGTCAGAAAAAGGAATAGCAAACGGCGATGGCTCCTCGCTCGAATAATTAGATAGAGATAGCCGTACTGGCGCTGATACAAGGGTTAAAGCAGCTTTTCAGTATAAGATAATGATCTAATTACTAGTGGTATTACTTTTATTGATGAGAGTGTGGATATAATAATTAAGGATGGGTTTTGTGCAGGGATTAGCTTTTGCCAGATGGATCATCGGCTCAATTATGCAAAATGGGCCCTACATAGGAGTGCCGGTAGCATAAAACAGGTGGGGATTTAGGAGATATGAACGACGACGTATGATTAGATGATTTGCAGAGTCACGGGGGAAAAGTGCAAAGTGGCAATTGGCGTGCTAGTAGCAGTTAAAAATTGCACTGCTGGGCTTGTCAGACGCTCTCAAAGAGTGATCAGTAAGAAAAGAATGGAAAGCCGTTGGCCCTAATTTGATGACGCAGCTTATCTGAACAGAAATTTGTCATTGGGAGAGTTGCAGCTTTGCCCACCAAAGATCTTCCACTTGAACAAGCAATTGTGTCATCTGAGAGTTGTGAGGTTCATAGACGACTCCAATTGCATATGCAAGATGTGTAAACAACTGATTCAATTCTATTGCATGTTTCTGTAATGTTTTCTCCCGCATCAAACTCTCCAACCTTTTTAATGTAAAGAATTCGTGATTTTGTAATTTTGGTGATGACTTTGATTTACCTGCACTAATGAATTTGGATGATTTTCCATTTTTTTGAGCAGATATATATTACTGTTTAAATTTTATTTAAAAAGAATTAGTCATCATATTCACAAATTTACTTCCATTTAGTGAAGTGAATATCTCGCTCACATCCATCTATGAAAGTTGAGAGAGGGAGTACATGCGTGCGATTAAGTCATTTTTGCCTTGCCGGCCTCATAATTTAGGGAGAAAAGACAGCAAGAATCCTCCTAGTTGTTCGCCGCTGGCATTCAATTAGTCATTAATTCAATCTATGTTTTTTTATCTAACTTTATTAGTCCAAAACCTTAAAAAAACACAAATAGACAGGCAAATCTTCAAGTAAGAAAAAAGACATTATATATATATATATTAAAAAAAAAAAAGGAAAAATTGTCAGGACCGTATACTAAAAAGAAGCATCAGAGTCATGGAAGTATGAGGTGAAACACTGCTGGCATTTAAACAAACGCGCAGCTTCTCATAATCCAATATTCCTCATCATTTGCTTACTATTCCCTTCCTCCCCCCCATTTATAGTCCAATTATTTAAACCATCAACTTGACAATTTTATATTCAAGAAAAGAAATACAGAAAAAATAGAGTGAGAATGGGTAAGATACAAAGCCAGCTGATAACAATGGCCAAATGCTGCTGGTTTTCACCCATCTTATCTTTCTATATATATATATATATAGGAACAATAACAAACCCTAGGGTTCAGAGTTTTTGGGCTAATCATTCAAAGCGGGATATATATCATGCAACATGCTGGCCCAATTGAACAAAAATCAATTCCAGATTGAGCTGGGCCAACACAATCAATTTCAGATTGTTGGATGAGGTCTATTCACGAGTAAGTGAGACAGACCCGATTTTGTTTTCTGTCACCAAAATTTTCAAGTCCACATAGTTCCAGAATCAATGGAACTACAGAAATCTAGAACGATGCCTTGCCCAATGGTGGAATTTTGCCTCTTCAGACTTCTTAGTTAAAAATAAACTGTACGAAAAGGACAGATGCCGCCACCGCAACTATCATCAAGGTTTTCTTCCCACTCTAAACCCACCATCTCACTTCTGCATCGTTACTACCACCAAAAAATCAACCCCTATCATGTCCTTCTGTTCCTCTTCCTCTTAATCTGCATCACAATCCATATCCAAACACCCAAACCCAGATCCCAAAAGCTAAAATGCCACAACCAGACTAAACAGTCCTTTACCAACTACGCCAGAGGTCCACGTGGCCTCGACTGGGCCAACTAGCCCAACCCATTTCGCCGTTCCATCTCTGCTCCCCTCCTTCCACTCCTACACTTCCCCACAGATAATCAAACGCCCAATTCTGCTCCTTTGTACCATTCTCTTTTCAACTCTCTTCCTTCTCCTAAAATCATCTCTAAATCATCCATTTCTCAATTGTTCTACGATTCTCTCTCTCTCTGTCCGCTTAGAAGGGTCAACCCGAGTAGGGGCAATCTACATCCGACCGAAGCTTACCTTATTGCCCCGCCAATTGAATCGCTTTCTGATTCTGCCTTCGTGGCGCATTACGCACTAAAGGAGCATTCTTTAGAACTTAGAGCTAAACTCCCACCTGACTTTTTACCAAAATTCTTTCCACCTAATTCGTTTCTAATAGGAATTTCATCAATTTTCTGGCGTGAAGCGTGGAAATATGGTGAGCGTGCGTTTTGTTATTGTAATCACGATGTGGGCCATGCTGTTGCAGCAATTGCAATGGCTGCAGCTGGACTTGGATGGGACGTAAAGTTGGTTGATGGTCTAGGGTATAAGGAGTTGGAGAGGTTAATGGGGTTAGAATTGTATCAGGGATTTCGAATTCCTGATAGGCCACTGAAAGGAAAGATTACAGATATTGAATTTGAACATCCTGATTGCTTGCTTTTTGTTTTTCCTAATGGGTTAATGACTTTAGCCTTAATTACAAGGATTTGAGCTTGGCCATTGTCAAATTTGGAAACTTAGGGAAGCCAAATTCGCTTAGCAAAGAACATGTGTGTTGGGATATAATTTATAGAACTGCAGAGTCTGTTAAAAAACCCTTAACTGTAGGAGATAAGTTCTTAGTTGATCCATTTCAGGGTAGTAGTGTTTGTAGTGAAAGGTCATATAAAAGTTATATGGTTAGGGAAGTAATAAAGAAGAGAAGGAGCGCGGTGGATATGGATGGTGTTACTAAAATAGATAGACATTTTATCAAATTTTGTTGCATTGTGTTCCTTCAGGTTCTGGTAATGGAGAGAGAGTACAAAAGAGGCGATTGGCATTGCCGTTTCGGGTTCTTTCTTGGGATGCTGAACTGTATGCTGCTTTGTTTGTGCATAGAGTGACTGGACTCCCAAAAGGGTTGTATTTCTTGCTGAGAAACGAGGATCATTTTGACGAGCTTAAGAAGGCTACAAGGGCTGAGTTTAAATGGGAGAAACCAGAGGGGTGCCCTAGTGACTTACCTTTGTATGAACTTGTTAGGGGTGATTGCCAGCAGATTGCGAAACAGCTGTCTTGCCATCAGGTATGTTTGAAGTTCTGCATTATGACTAATAAATGCTATCCATTTAGAATTGCCTTGGAATAATGTGATTCGAATCATGAAAATTAATATTTAACTAATAATCCTAGATCACAAATTGATGTTTGAAGTGGCTGCGAACAATGGTTGGAATTGAGGCAAACAAAGTTTAGATATTGCCTAGATTTTACGTAAGAATTTGGGGCACAAAAATAGCCACTGTTTTTACATATTCAAATTTAACCCAGCATTTTCTTGGTAAAAGAAATTGTTCCGCAACTTTTGATTATCAAAACTACAGTCAACAGTTTTGGAATATCATCATAAAGGATTTCTTTCATTATTCTTCCCAACTATTATTATCGGAAAAAAATTGTATTTCATTCATCTGAGATCTATGTTGTTCCTGGTTTTCAATTTTTCAAATTCAAAGTTCCTTTGTCTTTAATGAGGATTGCGACAAGTGGATGGCCTACCATGCATTTTCTCAAACCCTTGTTGCTGGGATACATACTTTGATGGAGGACATAGCAAGTGATGGCTGCTTCAGCCTTGGTATGTGGTTCATTTTGAGCCTACCTTGCGACTCAAGGGCGTGTGGATGTATCCTCGTCTGTTTTGGGAGACTGGAGTTCTTGGTCAGGTGTTATACCTTGAAGCACATGCAGTTGACATTTCTGCGACTGGCATTGATTGCTTCTTTGATGATCCTGGTATTTTATTTCCCCTTAACCTCTTTCTGACGTAGGTTCCTATGAAGTGGCAATTGTGCATGATAGTACCATTACTCATTGAAATGTTAATGTTGATTATAATTCGTATTATTGTAAGTTTATAAGACTAGTGATATCTCATTTTGTCAAATCAAACATACTTTACTCTAGAATTATTCAACAACTTCTGGATAAGGGAAGGAAGCCTAATCAGGTTATGCTGCTTGAAAAACATATATTCCTTGATGAATATCACTGCAGAGTATCTATTTTTACTTGTTTGTTACTTGTTCAGATTCAGGGAAAGCTTCATAGCTACTATTAGGACAATGTAGATTAATGATTGATTGCCAACAATGTAGATTAATGATTGATTGCCCTGTGGGACTCTATTTGACAAAACAACAATGGTAGCATTTCTGGCTTTTCTGATGTCCTAAACATACAATATTGAAAGTTTCCATTTTATTTTTCTTGGCAGTGCATGAAGTTCTTGGACTGAGGGGATCAAACTTTCAGAGTTTGTATCACTTCACTATTGGAGGCCCAATATTGGACAAGCGGATCGGGAGCTTACCAACTTATCCTGGACCTTGCATTGATGCATGATTTCGATACTTTTACTGTAGTCAATGATATCTTGTTGAATATTTATCTCCGATAATTAAGGGATGATGACAACTATAAATGTATTATTTTACTACTGTAAATAAAGAGGAATTAGAGCTGTAATTGTGGAATTTAATTGACTTTTGAGAGATAATTGTACTGCTGTAAATAGAGAAAAATTAGTATTGTAATTGTGAGATTTTAGTTGACTGTATATGATATATATATAGAAGGGAGAACTCATAGTTTTTAGGACTCTAATTATTCATCCAAAATCTGTGTTTATGTTTTTTTTTGTTATGATATCAAAGTTACTCTTTTGTTTGGTGAAATTGTGAGTTTTTTCTTGGTTAGTTCTTGAAAAGGAGTAGTAGTTTTTTGGTTTGAACATTTGGGCTATTTTTTTTTACAATTTCTTTTAGAATTTCAGTTATGCAGAAAATAGAAATAACTTGTGTTAAGTTTTTTGTTAAGAAATTGCCTGTAAATTTCAATTTCAGATTTATGTTTAAGGAAAAAAACTATAGGGACACATTGATGGAACCAACTCTAGGTCTGCTGATTCTATCAAAACTATTGATTGAGACACCAAAGATGCTTAAATCAAGAGCTAGTTGTTGTAGACTATGAAAATGACTATTGTTGTCAATTTGTGACCGTACACGACAGTCAAAATTATGTGAGATTATCACAAGAAAGTTTACGATCAGAAAAGTTCGGCCAAGCTTTTTCAATTGAAGTATGACATTTCAATTGACATTCAAGGAAATCTGCCAATTTAGAAGTATTATACTAGATTTATCACGTTGACATAATACACAAATATTGTGTATGCTTCAGTTCCTGCTAGCTTTTTAGAAGATATTCAAACTCTTCATCAGATTAGTCAAATGGATCAATTCTTGATGAAACTTTAACTTGAGTTTGAACCTGTGTGTTCAAATTTACTGCACTGGATTCCTCCTCTATCCTTGGATGTCTGTTTGAATGAACTTCTTAAGGAGGAGCAACGTCTTTTGACTCGAGCCACTTTGGAACAAAAAGAAAGCTCCACTAATGTTTTTAATATTACCTATGTTGCTCGAGGTAAACAATGTGTTCGCGATCTACGCAACACTCAATGTTCTAGTTGTAAGGCATTCGATCACATTGCCAACAATGTCCTAAAAAATTTTATAACCATTGTAAAGTTAAAGGACACAGTATCTCAAAACGTCGAAAGCGTCCCCAGAGTTACAATCCTCGTGCCTTTCACACTTCTACTATCAATATTATGAATGATCCTTTTACTGTGGTTATTGCCTCTTTCTCCCAGCCAACAATCCCTTCTCTCACTTAAGAGCATGTTCAACAGATGATTGTATCAGCTCTTTCTGCTTTTGGCTTTACTAGTAAAAATACCTCACTTTCTAAATTAAGGTTTTTTGACTCTGCAGCTTCAAACCACATGACTCATTCTTTGATATTCTTATTAATGTTAAAAAATAACGACTTATAAATTGAGACTACCAATGGGGATCATCTTCCCATCACCTTTGTTGGTGATATTTCTTCCTCTCCATTACTGTAAAATATTTTTGTTTCTCCTTACTTATTTGCTCATCTTTTTTACGTTGGACAAATGGTAGAAAATAATTATCAAGTTACTTTTTCTCCTTCTGGTTGTGTTGTGCAGGAGTTGGTATCAGGGAAGATAATAGCAGAGGGACTTAAATGGGACAAACTCTTTCTTTTTTATCTTAATGCACTAGCTAAGCCAACAAGTGTGATTTCCTTATTTTGTAATTCTGTTAAGCATGGTTGCAAAGTATGACATGTAAAGTTTAGGTTATCCAAATGATCAAACTCTTCTATCAATGTTAAAATCTGGGGTGATGAGCAATAAAATTCCTTTTTCAACTAAAGATGTCATTATTGATTGTTCTAGTTGCAAAATGGCTAAAAGTAAAACTCTTCTTTTCTCATCTCATCATAATCATTCATCTCATTGTTTTGATTTAGTGAACAGTGATGTATGGGGGATTTCACCAGTCATATCTCATGTTCATTATAAGTATTTTGTCACTTTTATTGATAATCACAGTCGCTTTGTTTGGGTATATTTTTTGCGATGCAAATCTAAAGTTTTTGATGTCTTTCAAAAATTCTTAGCTTTGATTAAGAATCAATTTTCCTGAGGTATAAAAATCTTTCAATCTCATTATGGGGAAGAATATATGTCTCAAAAATTTTAAGATTTTCTTCAATATAAGGGAATTATTTTTCAACAAAGTTGTTTGTGGTCAAGAGAAAAATTGTTGCCTTCTTGATGTGGTGCATTCCATACTTATTGAATCTTCTATTTCATCTCATTTTTGGGTTGAGGCTCTATATACTGTTGTACATTTGATAAATAGATTTGCATCCTCTACTCTTAACCATCAAATACCATATTTTCGTCTCCATAATCAACAACCTGAATATACTCATTTACATCCTTTTGGATGTGTTTGTTTTATTCTTCTTCCACCTCATGAAAGAACTAAGCTCTCTGCTCACTCTGTGAGATGTGTTTTTCTCGGTTATACACCACATCAAAAAGGTTATTTATGTTATGATCCCACCATTCAAGGACTTTTGTATTTCTAGTAATGTCATCTTTCTTGACCAACAATCTTTCTTTCCCTTCCATGATGCCACCTCACACTTTCCTTCTCATTCTATTTTTCCTACCTTTGAGGATGAGGTCAATTCTTCTAATATTGTTTCTCATAACTCTATCACACTATTTAGGTTTAAAACTATGTATGCAAGGTGAAGCAGAAATGAGACCATCCTGATGGCCTTCCCCATAAGTCCCCTCTAGCACTAGTAACTGATATCACCAATCCAATAGTTCAACAGTCCACTCGAATCTTTCGACCTCCTGACAGGTATGACTATTCTCTAGAGAGATTTGGTAATCATACATCTTTAGTTGCAACACTATCCTCTATTATTATACCTACTTCTTACTCACAAGCTATAAAACATGATTGTTGGGAACAAGCTATAAAGGAGGAACTTGATGCCTTACAACAAAACAATACTTATGATATAATACCTTGTCCATCATTTATTACTCCTATTGGGTGTAAATGAGTGTTTTCTATCAAACTGAAATATGATGGATTCTTGGATCGATATAAGGCTCAATTAGTAGCTCTTGGCTATTGTTAAGAATATGGAATATATTGTGAGGAAACTTCTACTCCAATTGTAAAAATGACAATTGTTCGTACAATTTTGGCTATTGCAACTTTTAAGGATTGGCCCATCCACCAGATGGATGTCAAAAATGCTTTCTTCATGGGAATCTCCAATAAGACATTTACATGAGGCCTTCTCCGGGATTGAAGACTTCTAATGTTGCAGATGTTTGTCACTTGAAATTTTCATTATGTGAGCTCAAACAAGCCCCCTATGCTTGGTTGGAGAAATTTCAACAAACACTTATTTACCTCTCCTTCGTACAAAGCCACTATGATCCCTCTTTATTCTTGCGAAAGACTTCCCTAGGTATTGTTATCTTACTTGTCTATGTGGATGATATTATTATTACTGACACCGACATTGGTGAGATTCAACAACTTAAAGTCTCTTTACATGCTTCATTTCATATAAAAAGATCTTGCATCTCTTGTTTATTTTTTGGGGCTTGAAATTCACAGAAGTAGCAAAGGAATCTTTGTAAGCCAACATAAGTATCTTTATACTCCTGTCGATACACCTATGAAAGTTAATGTCAAATATCGACAAAATGTAAGTGATCCCATCCAAGATCCAACATTATTTTGGCAATTAGTTAGAAGTCTTGTTTATCTTACTATTAGTTGACCAAATATATCATTTGAGTCAATTTTGTAAGTCAATTTATGGTTTCACTGCGGCATTTACATATGGTAGCGGTTAAATACATC
>CATIWR010593662.1:0-27373 GCA_949677035.1 Omphalea diandra
GTGATTGGGGAGTGGACGTAGGGATAGTTTTGCCCGAACCACTATAAAATCCTTGTGTCTACATTGTTCCTTCTTCTTCTCTTCATCTCTGTTTTAAAATTTTTATTCACCAATTCAACTCCCCTTCTTGGTGCCTAGGGATAATAGGATCGATGCCTTACACTATACTAAGGATGGATACACACACACACACACACACACACAAAGAAACCCACAACACCCGCTAAGTCAAAAACTCGAAAGGGCAGCTTTGACAAAAATTAGGGCAAAAATAAATAATGAAAAAGAAGAAAAGAAGAAAGAAAAAAAAGAAGCTCGCTATATTAAAAAGCCAAAAGTGTGGCTTAGGTAAAAGTTCGAACATAAAAATGCATAGAATAAATAGAGTAAAAGTTGAGAGAGTGCGATTGACCACTATGGGACCATCGACAAGGACAGTTGGATAGCGAGACAAAAGACTAGGGTGAATGAGCAATGAAATCAACAAGATAGAGGCATTGAGTGAGACAATTGGATGATTTAGTTTGTCAATATTAAAAGCATAAATGAGCATTTAATTAATGTCTAATTATGCAAAATGTAAATGATTCATTCCAAGCATAATACCAAATAGAAATATGTTTACATAATTAAGGCAAATGAGTCATGCATGCTTTTGAACTAGAAGTAAATATGAAATAGTCTTTTTTAAAAGAGACCATTGTCTATTGTTTGTTAATACGGTGCCTGTAGATCTAAAAGTCATCTAACTATCCCAGATAGTCTGCATCATTGCCAGATTGTGATCCTAACTAGTGTAAAAGTTATAAATGTGATGACTGGTCTAAGTAGCCTCAACCCTATCTAGGAAGGAAGGACCTTCTACAAATGAAGGAAGGAACTGCACCTCAAACTGAGGAGCACTAAACTGATGACACATGTGAACTAAGTTATAAATATGCCTAAAGCCAAGATAGGGTAACACCTTAAACTGATGATGATGCAATCCCCATAAGTCCTTAGGGTAACATGTGACAGATTCCATCGCGAGTAGATCCAACAAATGTTGGTGGTAGTGATGTGAGCTCTACCCATTTGGGTCTAGTAGTAGCTAGCCTTGATAGATAATGGTTTGAATGGTGATGTAGATAATAGAGCCTCACACTTTATGGTAGGGTAGCTAATAATCCTAATCTCTCTTGCAGCCATATCTGAAAATAAGAAAAAAAAGAAGAGTGAAGAAAAAGGAAAAAATATAAAAATATACAATAAGGAAAATAATATTAATATACATATATATGCTCGTTACTTGAAAACCCTTTAGGGTGAACTAAGTAAAAGTGAGCAGTCCGCTAGATTGAAAACCCTGCAAGGTAGTCCATTCAAAAGTTAGGGCAATAAAAAGAAAAAAAAGAAAAGAAAAAAAGAGAAAGAACATGTAAGAGAGGGTACTAAAAAAGGGAGCTCTTACCTAAAGCAGCAACAAACTGCCCGTAAAAGAATCACTAATGCCAAGGGCTACTCTATCAATTACCAAAATTGTCTCACCTAAGATCGTCGACATGGGAGTCCTCCTTGACTCAGCTCCCTCTAAAAGTGGCAAAATCTGTAGATTGATCTCTCTATTCTCCCTTTGACCCATCAAATGGCTATTGTAAAACAAGCCTGAGTAGCCCAAGCATGGCCTTTATAAGGAAAAAAAGTGATGAAAAGGGTCATTAGGATCTTTTACTCGCCCAATGTATACTTGGGTACCTCATTATGTCACATATCAAATAGCTCTACCATCTTATGGACGTGTGGGTAATCTAGCTAAGGTAGAACGATTGGGTTCATAGCCATGACATGACAGTTAAGGAACCCTTGAACTCCTCTAACAAGGGGTAGATATCTGCGTCTCCAAAGTGAAAGGTATGTGCAGTGGAATCCCATAAATCACAAGCTGCCCATAAGAAGTGAGTGTAAAGGCAGATAAATGAGAGGTAACAAAGAGCAAAAAGATTAGCTTATGGTAGGTTAGACAAAACTTAGGGTGGGAAGGATCTCAAAAAGTTTCTCAGCATGGTTTGGAAGTTGAAAGTAACAAATGAGAAGTGCAAGTTTGAAGTGGATTTTTATAGCAGAGGGCTAAGCCCACAGTGCTGTACAACTACTAACTAGGGTTGTACAACTTCTAAGCAGGGTTGTATAGCCTTCTTGGCTAATGTTGTATAGCCTTCTAGGTAGGTTGGGAGCCTATCATTGTCTCTCAAGCTAGAGGTGACTTTGGTACTTATTATGTAAAACACATATGTAAAAGAGGGTGGCAACACCCATTCAGAGATAGAAGAGAATCATATTTCTATAAAAAATATCAAAGTTCGATCAAAATTTATGGCAATGTCACCTTGGTCTATCCTAACATGTCCTAAGCAAACATCTAATAAATAGGGGATTTCAAATCACCCAATGAACTATATAACTGTCCAAAGTCTACCAAATGTATGGTATCAAGAGGAAGAAAATAGAAAACATCCTAATAGCTAATAGAAAATAGGGGAAGGGTCTTCATCGCTCAACTACTTAGGCTTCTAAGAGGGGTTGCCTCAAAATCTTTGACCTTCTCTTCTGTTGCCATGTACCCATGCTCTGCATTTGTTTGAGCTAAAGCCTCATTCTTTGCCTCCACCTCTGCTAGATGCTAATCCTTTTCTTCAATCTTATGGTTTAGGCACTAGATCATCTCTTGTAAAAAACACAAGGGTTAGGATGTATAGGATACAAATGCATTATTTTATTTGCTTTTATTAACCTACATGGAGCGCATTTGCTATGTCATAGCCCTCTTCAAGGTAGCAATCAAGTCGACCATAGCCTCAACCTACACATGAGGGATTTCCAATAGTGAAAAAGGAAGCATTCTCAACAACATGCCTTAAATCATGACCAAAGTACAAGAAAATCAAAGAGAAAATACTTTTGTAGGTAGTCTCATTCGGCTTAAATGTACAGACAGATCAGATGATCTGTAGCAACATCATTGATTTAGTTAGTAAAGTCATGTATGACTCCACCAAACTGTCTAACATAAAGGTCAAGTCTCCCACCACCACGAGTTCCACACCATCTAATGAAGATTTGCATGCCCATTTGCAACCCCAAACGATAGTAGAGCCAGATGCAAAAGTAGGAGCAATAGGCCTCCGAGTCACCGAGGCAGTGGTACCTCTACCCGTGTGTTGTAGGATAATCCCCTCATTGGGTGCATGGTAGAGAAATGTGCAGATAGCTTCCTCAAACAAAGTTAGGCTCCCCATGAGTATGCCAATCATCTATGACCTATAAGGAACACCCACAAAAGATAATTGATCCCCTGACACATATTGCAATGATGCAGCACGATCTACACCCCTAAGATCCCTCACCCAAAATAAGCTTGTGGGTGGATGTTGTAGGAGAGGTCGCTTGTCTAAGCCCTCACGCTAGTTGAAGATGCTCCTTTAGGTACTGCTTTTAGATGGAGGGCCCTACCATCTAGTGATGATTGTAGGAGATAACCTCGGCCTCCACCACTTCTAGTGTCCACATCACCTTAGGGTCTCTCTAATCGAGGTGCAGCTGTAAAAAAATATATAAAATACTACAAGTGCAAGACTAGATGACCAAATAAATAACTATGATGCACTCAACTTTGCTTATGCAAAGAAAAATACCTAGTTTATATTAATCATGTTCAGGCGAGCATGCTTGGCAACAATGGAGGACTCCCTATAATTCACCTGCTCCATTGTGCAATGTGAGGATAACCACCCTCTACGTCATCCGCAGGGTCCAACCCCTCCAACACATCTTGATAGAAATAGTGTAAAGTCCAACACAATGAAAATGAGACTAAAACACAAAAGAGTTAGAGGATGCTTACGATGAGCACCCTCCATGCACCCCATATGTATCCCTTGCCTTGAGAGCACCGATCAAGGTAGTGGTAGAGGTATACTAGAACTACAGACCCCCAATTAAAGCAGTGCAATAGGCCCAAATCCTCTAGCATGGGTATCGGGGAAAGCTTAGCCACCCCAAAAGCACCTAAAAACATAGACCCTGATAGGACATATAATAAATAACAATGTACATGTTGATCAATCACCTCATCAGGACTATCATCAATAACAATAGGTGCGCTAGCCTAAATACTTAACCTCATCATGATCTCGCTCACTTTGAGCAGGGGAGCACAACCAAGGATTCTCTATAGATAATCTTTTATGGAGAATTGGATTATGTACTCCAAAATCAATAAGTACAGAGGAATGACTGCAAATCATAACCTGGTTAGAAAGGTAAAGTCTCTAGGAATGATCGTAACTGTGCTAATTAAGTGCAGATGAAAGGTGTGGGTCGTGTCCATCCATCACTTCACTAGTGCATGCACCATTAATAGATCAATCTTCATTGTCTCGTCATGTAGCATCCATAAAAAGGTCCAGATCTTGATTGCCTCTAGGTGGGGGAAGAATTAAAGGTGTAATGTACGACCCCACGCTGCAATAAGACCACTAGAGTTGCCTCCCTTCAGGAAGGAGACAATCCCTTATAAAAAGGAAATGAAAGAGGAGGTAAAACACACTTGCATATGATCACTTTCTCTTGAGGCCGTCAAGGCTTATCCATATGATATATGAAAATTATGAAGTTAATTTAAAAAACAAATCGTTCAGGGATAAGGTGTCGTGAGGCCGGTGAGGTCAAGGAAAGGACACCTACCACTCCTAAGGCAACTCCTGTAAGATGATGACACAAGTTATATACCATTAGTGTGTTGCCCTCTAGGGGAAAGCTGGATAAAATCATCTTTACAGTTGTGCCTTTTAGAGGGCTTACCTGCTCGAATCTCCACTATGATAACAACTGCTCTAAGGTATCCAGAGTCAGGAGATCCTTGTTAGGGAACTCATCCTAAATGTCGAACATCTCATCGTCATAAAAAATGGCCATGGTTATCAGCCAAAGGAGCTAAGGTAACCTAAAAGTTGAGTCGAAAGCTTTGAGAGAGAAAAAGTAGCGAGAGTAGGAATAGCATAAATAAGATGAATTGCCTTCAGAGAGACTTCTATAGTCACCTCGGGCTATACAACCCTTATAAGGCTATACGAGCCTTTAAAGCTATACAACCATATTGGGTCAAGCTAGCCTAAGCTTGGCCTTGCAGTCCTAGCTCCCTCCTTAGCTCCTAAAGTTTAATATCCTTCTAACCCAGTAAGACTTGCATTACCTCAAGCCCAATTGTAACTAATTTTCCAAAATGTCCCTAGCTTCCCAAAGAGCCCAATAACATATAAATTATCAAAATGCACCTAACTTTCCAAAAGAACCTAAAGCACCCAAACTACTAAAATACCCTTAACCTTTTGGGGTACCTAATGAACAACCTAAGTTTCTTAATTCAAGCTAGACCACCAAGATATCCAACAGTGATAATATTGTCCTCTCCAAGATCTTAAAAGTATTTTCTATGAAAATCTATCTCCTAGAAATGGCGAAGTCCCAAGAAGTACCTTCTGCAACATCTTGGCCTAGACCCATTATCTTGAGATAAAAATAGATGCTGAAAATAGCTAGAAGAGCCATAAGGATAGGAATTCAATTTTACAAATACCAGAAGGGCCCAAATGACACCATCCTTGAGCCAGAATCATTAGCCAAAAAGATAAAAGCACTTACAGAGACCTGTTGAAAGCATACAAAACTTTCAGTATCTACTAAAAGTTGCCAGAACTTCAGTACTTATTAAAGGGCTACTAGAAGAAGATATTCAGCCTTGATACTAGCTAGAGGGCTACCACGAAGTTTAGTACCTGTTTGAGAGCTACTAAAAAATGAATAACTCTAGTATTTACTAGAGGTTTATTAGAGAAGGATATTCAACCTTGGTACTTGCTAGAGGGTTTCCAAGAAGCTCTATATCTGCTTGAGAGTTGTTAAAGAATGAATAACTCTAGTACTTACTAGAGGGATGCTGGAGAAGGATATTTAACCTAGGTACTTGCTAAAGGACTACTAAGAAGCTTAGTACTTATTAGAGGGCTGCTAAGAAGATCGATTCCAGTACTTACTAAAGGGCTGCTGGAAAAGATGAAATTCAACCTTGGTACTTATTAGAGGGCTGCTAAGAAGCTTAGTGCTTACTTAAGGAGCTGTTAAGAAAATTGCATCCTTTTGTATCCTTTATCCGTTGTTCAAGTTTATAACTAATACTTTGTTGTGACTTGTCTAACAATCATTTCTCAAATGTTATTTTTCAAACCCCATAAAGTTGGGGGCAAATTGTTAGCTTCTGATTTTGGGACTTAGAATGCAAGCCTGATGATGAAAATCACTAAACCTATTCCCCAAGATGCAGGGGGAAAAGCCAAAGGAAGAGAAACAAAACCTACAGAGACCTTAGGAAAACACAAAGCCAAACCTAAAACCAAGCCAAAACCCAAAATTAAACCCAAAACTAACCCTCCTCAGAGGGATGTGCATCCTACTAAATAAGGATGTACATCCTACTAAACTAGGATGTATAGCCTACAAATAAGGATGTACAATCCTCCTTAGGGATGTATAACCCTACCTTAGACCTTAATCCTCATAACCTCTTAGATTTGATCCCCCTTTTAACCTAAGGGTTGCATAACCCTAAAAGATGGTTGTGCAATCCACATGCAAACCCTAATTCTAGTATATTCATCCCCTTCTTTGTAATTAGATGTGTCAATGGTACAACTAAAACTATTTCTAGCATTGTGCATCCATTAAACACTTATAAATACCCCTATTTTGAAGGTGGGAAGAAAGGCTTGGAACCCTTAAGGTTACTTTATAAAAATCACTTCTCAAAGCACTCTTAATACATAAATCCTAAATCCTAACTTACTCTATTCACTTCCAAGGTAGAATTAGGTCTATGCTCTTTACTTTTATGCATTCCTAAGGCATTTTAAAGGAAATTATTGAACTTTTGAGCCTCTGAGAGCACAAAAAGATATAAAGGCATATAGGAACTCCTATTTTTCATTTTTTTATTCCCTTTCTTCTTTCTTTTTCTATTTTTAAAATCTAAGAAATAGGTGTTGTACAACTTTGTTCATAGATTGTACAACCCTATATCTTGGTTGTACAACCCTCATAGTGGGCTGTATAGCCTAGTTTACATGGTAGTCAGTTTTGCATAAATGGTTTTTTTGCATCCCAATTTCATCTTTTTCAAACCTCATTTTCTAAGCTCTTCCATTGTTTTAGTACCATAATAAGGGGGGATAAACATCTAATGATCCTTATTCATATTAAAAATAGAATTTTAGGGTGATTTTCAAATGGTTTGTCACCTTTATTTACATAATACTTTATACTCATTTATTTGTGATTTTGCATAGTGTTAAGTTTTTGTCTTGGATCTCTTTTTGACATTGACCAAATGAGGGGTTAACCACTCCTAGGATCTTGAGAGTCATGCCATGTTTGGTTACATTTTTTATTATATACTTTTAAGTGCTACTAAATGCATGTTTTGGCCTTACAATCTCTTTTTGGGATTGTATTCCAATCTTTGTTATGGTTGGTAATACCTATGGATGCCATGCTTTTTTAGAGCTACATACGACAATGATTCATCAATCCTATGATTCTTTTTGTAATGAGTTTTTGCCTTAAACCACTTTATATCTTCTTTTCATGTTCATGATTTATGTATTTTTATTCTATTTGCTTGCTGGATGGTTATGTGGAAATGTGACATTATACACTTAGATGCATATCTAGGTACCTTTTACATGAGAGAGATGGTAATATATGTTGTATTCATTTATTATGCTTTGAGTTCATTTGATTTGTTTATACTTATTTTATTTACTAACTTGTTTCCTTCCTTTAGGTGTAGATGCTTGCTTGAGATGGACCATGTTTGGTCATGATGGCCATCTTTGATGACCAAATACTAGTTTATGGATGATCAATAGATTTGTGATGTGTGGATGATATGCATATTAATCCCTATGACATGTCATATGCCCCCACTTCCTTTTTATTTATGATCATGAATGATGTGTTCATGATAATCCTTATACCATGATACCTGACCCCTCCCCCTTTAGGTTGATGGAATGTTTTGATTGATTTGATTACTCTGAATGTATGTTTAGGAGCATTAATTGGAGTAATCGATAACTCAGTTATAATATTAAAAGTGAACCAAAGATGTTCAAAGTTCAGATCCCAATATCCAGGCAGTTTGGGAGTGCCTAACCTCTTCCCCAAGTCGTACCCAATTTTTAAGCCTAGTTTCTGATGGGTTGGTGACTCTACATTTTCTAGGGATGGTACCAATGTATTATCCCGCACTTAGTCCCCCGATTACCACTGCTTTGGACTAAGGGCTTTGAAATCGCGTATGGCCTAAAAGAATCCCTTATTGATCTAAAGGCGCACCACACCTTTAGGTTATTACTAATGTAAAGACCCTCATTCTCTCAATCCTGTGATGATCAATAAAAAGATGGAGTCATAAGCAAGATTTCACTCATTTGAGTGCAGCTGCAAAATCTTGAGGCACTCATAAGTATATACTTGGGATTATAAATAATTTATTTATCTATCATGTCGATCTCCCAGTCTTTCAATGCTTTGTTTATGGGTGCCAACTGAAATATTTTTTTTTAGAAATTATCTTCACAATTTTCCTCAAAACTTGCAATTAAATCCTAGTGACTAGTACTTGTTGTTTCTCTGCCTTTAAACTCAGACTTCTCTGATTTTTTCATCCTTTGACCTTGATAATTATGCATAAATCATATACTTATATGTATTTTCCATTATTCATTCCACTTTTTATTTCTTTTTCTTCTCTTAATAAGGGTTGTTGCCTTCCAAAAAAGAGAGGGTTATAGGTCCTACTAGGGAGTGAGGTTGGACACTACACTATTGGGTTTTGGCTTACCTGAAAGGGATGAGGATTTGGACCTTCTTACGGATGCTACTAGATGAAACTTCAAAGACCGATTCGATAATGACACATATATTGCTAGAGCGGTGGATGGATATGACACACACCTTGCATCTACCTTTGATCGATAAGGTGATGATCACACCTGGGGACTTTACATTCTTGATTATGTTGTGATTCACAGGTATTCCTTGCTCACGGGTTCCAGTGTGCATGAGCCAATGGTTCAAATGGACCATTTACTGATTACTTTCCCTTGCTTAAGGGGAGCAAGACTGTGGTAAGGTTGAGCATTTCGGTTGATGCACCTAAGGTCATTGATGATAGACCTGATGAGGTGATCGACCAGCAAATGTGCTATTTTCTACTATATGCCTTATCATGGGTCTTATTCTCGAGTGCCTCTAACATATTTACGCTTTGATTAGTACCAATATTGGAGGACCTGGGCCTACTTCATCGTTTTGTTTGAGGGTCCGCAACACTAGCATACCTTTATAGATACCTTAACTGATGCTCTCGAAGTAAGAGGTATATGTGTGATGCCTGGAGGGTTCTCATCGTAAGTATCTCTTAATTCCCTTTTATGTTTTAATTCTATTTTATTGCTTTGAGACTTATGTCATCTTTATTAATAGGCATGAGGCATTAAGCTAAGCCTGCTGAAGAGGATTGAACCCGAGAATGACATGAAGGGCTTATGTTAAAGTGTCTTGACCTATAAGGAGTCCTCTATGGTTGATAGGCAAGCCCACCTGAACACCATAACTCTAGACCAGGTATTTCCCCTACATAGATAAAATTGTGTGAGTTATAATGATTTGTTTTTTATTATCTAGTCCTGCACTTATAGTGGCTTTCCATCTTTATTGTAGCTATGCTTCGACTGGATGGGTCCTATAGAGATGTGGCCATTAGAGGTGGTAGAAGCAGAGGCCATCTCTTATGGCTATCATTTAATGGTGGGACTTTCTATTCAAGAATAGTACCTAGACGATTGCATCTTTCACCTGTATTAGGGTTTGGATGAATGATTTATCCTATACTGTCTACCCATGAGCTTGTTATAGGTGATAGATCTTGAGGGTGTAGAGCTCATCATAACATTGTGCTACTTATTAGGCAAGCAACTAGTTTTTGCTAGGATCCCTATAAGTCTTAGATGATTAGGGCATTCGTAGGGACCATTCCTATGTTGTAGATGGTTATTCAGGCGTTCCTTCGACATTCGGTCAATGAAATGGTTGTCCTACAACATGAGGGCTGAAGTGCCACTCAAAGATTTGTCACTCCTGTATTCGCATCTGGTGTTACTGCTGCCTGGGGCTACAAAAGGGTCGAAGGATTGACTTCGAGGTGTATGAAGCCTGTAGTGGTAGGCCACCGAGTGTTTATGCTAGATAAACTGATGGAGTCCTATATGACTTCACTAACTAGCTCTATGATGTCATTGCAGATCACTTAATTTGTTTGCACCTTTGAGCCGATTGAGACCACTTATGTGAGTATTGTTTCTCTGTTTCCCTATATCTTGACTATGATATAAGATTTATTGATAAAGTATTTCTTTTTCCATCTTTATGCAGATTCCTCATGTCCAAGCTGAGGCCATGATTGATTTGATTATCGCCCTGAAGAGGGTTGTGACCTAGCAAAATCATTTATGCAGGTTGGTAAGAAAATGCAAAACAATGTATATATGTAGGTTTATGATTTGTGTCTTATGTGTTTCATGTCCTTCATATTCCAACCCTCATGTTCCTTGTAGGAGATGATCGAACGCTTGAGTCTTGAGATCAAAAAGAAGGATCAAGATCTGGCAGAGGCAAATGTGAAGATTGAGACCTTAGCTCAGGTAGTCACAGAGCACAAGTATGTGGCAATGGACAGAGAGGCTAAGGATTCTGACATGACTCCATCAAAAGGCAGAGATAGCTGAGCCCCAGAGACCCCCTTCCCTTCTTAGCTACTTAAGATATTTTTCTCTTTTTTTTCCATTTTAGTATATTTTATATAGATGATATTTTGGATGGTTGTACTGCTTGTTGGGCAATTTGAAAGCATTAATTTTGGATGCTTACTTAGGAAATTTTAGGACAAACTGAGGTTATATTGCCTTCATTTTTGTTAAACTCTTATACTTTAACTCCTCAATGAAGAAACATGATTTTGATCTTTAATTGAGTTTTTAAATGTATGTCGCCATTCTTTTACATGTGTGCTTTCCAAAATAGATATAGACGTCATTTGAGCCCCAAGTATAAAGAAGAGGTTACCCTTCCTTCTTAGAAACTAAGGGCTATACAGTTTAAGATGAGGTTTGTACAACCCAGCTGGATGGTTGTAAAAACCTAATTTAGGCGTTGTATAGACCTATCAGCCCTGTCTTATTCTATAAATACCCATTTTGAATTTGCTCTTCACCACTCCTATTTTTAGCTTTGAAACCATATTAAGAGCATTCCTAAAGTCTCTTTCACTTAGATCTGGTTTGATCTACCATGTGCGAGTTTTTTAGCTGTTTGTTACCTCCGCTTTATACTCAACACTTACTTCCTGCGAGTAGCTTGTGACTTATGGGATCCTATTACTTATACTATTTGCTTTGGAGATATAGACATCTACCTCTATTAAAAGAGTTTAGTGCCATTCTTGATTGTCATGTCACAATTACAGACCAGATTCCATTGCCTTAGATATATTTCCTATATGTTCAAAAGATGGTTGAGCTATTCGACATACAACATAAGGAGGTACCCAGATATAATTTGGGCAAGGAGAAGATCCTTATGGCTCCTTTCATCACTCTTTCTCTTTCTAAGGGCCATGCTCGGGCGACTCAGTCCTGTATCATAACGATCATTCTGATGGGTGAGTATTTATTATAGAAGAAGGTTGGAGAGATCAATCAATAGATTTTGCCACTCCTAAAGGGAGTTGAGTCAAGGAGAACCCCCATACCGATAATCTTTAGTGAGACCATTATGGGACTTGACAGAGTTGTCCTTGGTGTTAATGTTTCTTTTATAGGGAGCCTGCTGCTACTTCAAATAAAAGTTCCCCTTGTAGTATCCTTTCTTGTAATTTTTGCTTAGCCTTATTTTTTGTTTCTTCTTTCTTTTTTTTTTTTTTTTTTCTTATTGCCATAACTTTTACCTAAACCGCCTTTATGGGTTTTCAATCTAGCGGACCACTCCTTTTTACTTAGGCCATCCTTTTGGGTTTTCAACCTCACAAGCATACTTTTTTCCTTTATCTTTTTCCTATTCTTCTTCTTTTAATTCTAGATATGGTAGCAAGAGAGATTAGGACTATTGGTTGCCCTTGCCATGGATGTGAGGCATTACTACTTGTAACATTATTTGAACCACTATCTGGTGAGGCTAGTTACTACTAGAGCTGAGTGGGTTAAGTGGATGTCTCATATTACTGCCACTGACATCCATTGGAGTTGCCCATGGTGCAACCTATCACATGTTACCCTGAGGAGTTATGGAGATTATGTCATTCTTTTTAACTTGGTATTAGGCATGTTTTATGATCCAATTCGTGTATGTTGTTAGTTCAGCACTCCTCAACTCGAGGTACAGTTCCTCCTGTCATTCATCGAGGGCTCCTTATCTAAGCACTTTCTGGATAGGGTTAAGCCTACATGGACTAGCTGCCACATCTATGACTTCTACATTGATTGAGATTCTTAATCTACTAATGACACAAACTACATGGCATGGTGACACAACTTTTAAAGCTGTAAGCATCACATTAACAAATAGTAGACAATGATCTTTCATTAAAAAAAGTCTATTTTGTATTTACTTTTAGTTTAAGGACATGTATGACTAATTTCACTTTAATTATGCAAACACATTTCCATTTCATATTATGCTTGGCACAAATCATTTACATTTTGCATATTACACCTTAATTGAATGTATGACTCATAGTTTTAACATAGACACACATTAAATCATCCGATTGTTCTGCCCAACACCTTTGCCTTGTTGAACCTCTGATCATTCATCCTTATCTTCTTTGTTATTGCATAGTTATCCTTTCACTGGTCTCCTAGTGGTCAATTACACTATATCGACTTTTACTTTCAGTTATTATTTTTTATGCTTTAACTTTTACCTAAACCACCCTTTTGGGTTTTAACTTAATTTTTTCTTCTTTTCGCAGTTTTTTTCATTATGCCCTAATTTTTGCCTGAGTACCCTTTCAGGTTTTTGACTTAGCTAGCTATTTTACATTTCTCACACCTCACATGAAATACTTCTTTAACTAGTCTAAGTTCATTGGCACAATGAATTCATTTCCATCCATATCTACTAGCTATACTACACCATTTGAGTATATTTGTTCGACCATATAAGGGCTTTCCTAATTTAGCCTGAGCCTTTCTTGGGATTCTAAGACTATGGTTAGACTGCTTTCAGCACCAGATCACCAAACTTTATCATGCTTTGACCATATAGGGGCCTTCCCAATTTAGCATGAACCTTTCTCGGGGATTCTAAGTCTATGGTCAGACTGCTTTCAGCACCAGATCACCAAACTTTATCATGCTTGGCTTGATTTTCTTGTTAAATGTGTGGGCCATCCTAGCCTGATATAGTTATATGTGGTATAAGGTTTTGAACGTCTTCTCATCCAATAGAGCCAGTTGCTCAAGTCTACTCCTTATCTATTAGTACTCAGGAATGCCAGATTCGACCAATACCTATAAGGACTTCACTTCCATTTCAATCGATAGCACTATCGTCATCCCATATACCAAAGAGTATGATGACATTCCCCCTCGCTATAGTTTGATAACATCACAAGGCAAATAATAACTTCTCAAACCAATCCTTATAAGTTTCAATCATGTTGGTAAGGATATTTTTAACATTCTTATTTGTTGCTTCCATTATTCCATTGTCCTGTGGCTTATGAAGTGATGACTTATGATGGACCATGCTGTATTTTCCTAACATGACCTTGACCTCTACTTGGAAATGGACACCATTATTTGTGACAACATGATGTTGCACACCACAGTGACAAATGAGGTTTTTCCCAATGACCAGTGCCATTTGCTTAGTCCCTAACTTACCAAGGCTTCGACCTCTACCCATTTTGAAAAGTAGTCCACAACCACTACAATATATTTATGCTCCCTTGTAGAAGTCAGCTTGATTTCTCTGATTACATTGATGGCCCTGTTACACATGGCCAAGGTGAGGTCAATTTTGCAACTCAACTATGATAAAGGCGGGATATTTGAGCCTAAAAGCTTGATTTCTCTTGTACATTAGCTCATAAACCATAAATTATGAAGATAACCTTTAAATTTCATCCTTATCCTTCTTCTTGGCCCCTTCGGGATATTTGTCATTCTCTAAATACCTTTCTACATAAAAATACCAAAGGCGACTCTCTACTAACACTTGTATGACTTTACTATTTGCAAAACATGATGCCTAAGACCAAAATGTGTTTAACGACTTCATAGGCATCACTTTAGGCTCATTCTAGACAAATTCTTGAGTGGCTAAGGCATCAACCATTACATTTTCTTCCCTTGACAAATGGTGGAATGTGACCTTACAAAAATTCTAAACCAACCTCTTTACATGCTCTAAATATGGGCCTAAATATTCTTCTTCAATTCCTATTCGTTAGTTATCTATGAAATAACTAACAATGAGTCCTCAAACACCTTTATTATTTTAACCCTTATCTGTTTCAAGAATTTAAGGCTGAGTGCGCATGCCTTATATTTAACTATATTGTTGGTCACCTTGTAATCAAGTTTCTTAGCTATAAGGAAGAGCCCCCCTTTTGGTGAGATCAAATTTATCCTTACACTTGTACCTTTCTTATTTACAAACTTGTCAAAGTATACTCTCCATCCTTGAGGCTTAATTGCTCTTAGTCCTTCATTCGAGAATTAATGAAATTCATATTTTCCTTCTTCGAGAGGCTGTTGTACCAAATGCTCTAAGACTACCCGCCTTTGATAATCTTTTTGGCCAAATACTTAATGCCAAACTTAGTCAATAGGATCAACAATTTTGCCAACCAACCTATCAAGGAAGGGGCCTCATATAGGTACGTAGCTAGATTAAGCTTTAAAACCATTTCCATAGAGTATGATTGAAAATAATGCCTTAATTTCTTTATCGCCTAAAACAATTCCAGATAAGTTTTCTCCACTTAGTTATACTTCACTTCATAAGACAAGAACATCTTTCTAAGATTGCACACTATATGTTTGTTCCCTATTTCATCTTTTTGAGCTAACATCTAACCAACAGAGCTATCTTTTACTGTCAGATACAAGATCAGTAGTTTCCTAAATTTTAATCGCTTCAACACTAGAGGATTAGTCATATTTTCTTTTATTCTTTCAAAAGCTTTTTGGAACTTTTCATTACATTCCACTAGCTAATCCTTCTATAGTTAATCTTAGACCTCCTTTTTTGTCTTTGGTGTAGGAATATCGGGAATCACCTTTCCTTTATCCAAATCCACTTTAATTCCCTTTCGCTGACCACATGTCCTAATAGCTTATTGAAGGTGGCCCAAAACACACATTTCTTTGGATTTAGCCTTAAGTTATACTCGTTGACCCTCTTCAGGAATTTTTTTAAAGCCTCAAAATGTCCTTCCCTTGTTTTTGACTTCACCATCATATCATCTACATACATCTCCACCTCTTTATGGATGAAGTCATGCAATATAATAATTGCCATTTATTGGTATATTACTGTCGTATTCTTCAACCTGAATGACTTTACCTTATAGCAGTATGTACCCCATTTTATGATGAAAGTTGTTTTTCACCTTGTCCATGATAGCCATGAGAATCTAGTTGTATCTAAAAAATCTATCCATGAAAGAATACATAACACAAGTTGCGACACTATCAGCTAGTACATCTATGTGTAGCAAAGGAAAATTGTCCTTTAAGCATGCCTTGTTCAGATCCCCTCTCCTCCCTTTTCAGTACTAGTACTATGCTGGCTAACCATTTAGGGTAATCTACAACCGCTAAAAATTTGGCATTCAATTATTTGTCTACTACTTCCTTGACTAATGAGGCCCACTTATTTCTCATTCTTTAAAGCTTATATTTTATCGACTTCATGTGTGGGTAGGTTGGAACTCTAAGTTTCGTGCTTCACTTATCAACCTCTATCTTCATATGTCAAGGAAAAAGCCCTATGATACTTCCTGATTAGTTGTTGAAACTTTCTTCTCTCCTTTGGCGTGACATCATTGGCAATGAGCAAGATTTTTAGATCTTCCTATATGCCAAGATTAAATGCAGTTGTATGCACATAATTAGTGTTAAATATGTTCATGAAAAGATGCATGCTATGCATACTACCATTAGGAAAGACATCACACAAGTAAGCAAACTCATCATTCATTGTTTTAAACTAAGAAAGAAATACATCATCATCGTCAAAGAGACTGGAAAAAAGAACATTAGTAGAATATGGAAAGATGACTTCCTCTGGTGTAATGGCAAGAGCCTCCTCTATTAGTGTTTTCTCTTTATCCTTCTACTTACTAACTAGAATGCCTATATCCTTACCCTATTTAATGTTTGTTCCCTTCTCATTCTCTATTCAATCTTCTACTCCTGTGATGCCTTTAACAATCCCCTTAAAATTATGTTTCATATGCTAGCTCAATCTTAAGAAAATCTGTCCAAAATGTTGCACTTTTTGCCATAGTTGGCTTAGTTTCTGCCATATGCCCTTGTATTTCCTTGTCACCCACTTCTTTAATGGAGTTTACAATCACATCCTCAATATCCTTTAATTATTTCCCTATATAACAGCTTTAGTGAATTTGCATGACCTGACATACTCCTATTTTGGATCCACAAAGGGTGCATTTTACATCACAAGTCATATGCCTTCTTTGCATGATCTTTCTCAGTCGCCTAGAATTTATGATCAATCTGTTCGTTGGTGTCTCTTTTCTTATCATTCCATGGCTATGTAGACAAAGGACTATGCATAATCATAGATTGACTTGATTCCTGTTCATCCTCTGTCCCTACTATTTGTTTACCTTTCTTCTTTCTTTTCTTCTTTTCATCTTCCTATTCTGATGAGTCTCGATAATTCTAATATCCCATCTCACCAACATTCATCTTAAAAAAAAGCCTTCTTAAGCTTAATCCATATCTTTGCTCAATGACTTCTTACTCTCAATAATTCTTGCTTAATTTTTCTAGTGACTTCCCCTTCTTTCACAAAGAAATCAGATAAAGGTATATGTAAGTTCCTTGCATTTAGCTTTGCCCCTTCATTGCAGTATCCCAATCCTTTCCGTATAGTTTTAGTGGGAATCTCAAAAAACTATGATATGTTAATGGAATTCTTCCCTAACCCCTGTCCAAACAGAAAGTTCATGTTCTTCATAATCTTCGGTACTTTAGAATCAATCAACTTGCTGGTGACTCCAACAACTTGAAACATTCGAAGATACAAAATAACCATAGTTAAAGCTAATACAATTTCCCCAACCTTTATACAAATGGTCACAACCTTTCCTTTGTATGGAATTTTAACCTTCTAGTGAACAGTGGAAGGCACACCACCTAGAGAGTGATACCATGGTCTTCTTAACAAAAGTGAAAAAGTGATTGGGACATCTAAGACTATAAATTCCTCTGTCGTCTCTAGTACACTCATTTTTCCTAAGGTCTTGAACATGTTTGAAGCTAACCTTCTGCTATCATCGTAGGCCTAAATGATACAATCGAAAGCCATTAAATCTTTCTTGGATAGTCCAAACTTATGCAACAACTTTAACAGGCATATGTTAATTCCATATCCATCATCTATTATCACTCAAGGTGTCATTCTTCTCTTTACCTCAGCTCAAATGAACAAAGCTAAATTATGATCCCTTCCTTCTTATCATAAATCCTCATATGAGAAAGTGATTTCACCTAGGTGAGTCACTAATGCAACAACACCCTTCAGATTGGCTTTGTGGGTAATGTTCAAACTGGAGAGAGCCTCAAACATGACCCTCTTATGTTTTAGAGAGGTGATGAGTAACTCCCACATACTGATCTAGGCTAGTATATTCTTCAACTATTTCATAATATGATTGTCATCCTCTTTCTCCTTCATAACAAATTCATTTATCTTTTTCTTAACCTTTGGTTCCTTGGGAATTTCCCTATCAAGGTAGTATTCCCACTGCGTGTCACATGACTCACTGGTTCAACTTTTTTCTCTTCATCGATCTCCTTTTATAGTTAGATCATTTCCCTTATCACACCTCTTTTGTCTACTCATTTAAAATTTCCTAAGGATTAGTAATGCAAGCAATTAGAGCTTCCTTCATGACCTCCTTGATAGTAGCAATAACAACTTCTTTGGGGAGGAGCGTTATGATGGTTTGGGAGAGGGTTCACATGGTTACTAGGCCTTCTAAAATTTGGTGGAACAATCGTCTTGTTATTGATGAGATCCTAGATCTTATGCCTAAACTTGTAACAGTTAACAATGTTGAGACTTGCTCCTTAATGAAAAGCATAATAGGCGTTGGCATCATACCCCCTAAGCAGTAGATTAGGAGGTGGTCTCGGTGTTAGAGGCTTTTACACTCCCTTCTTTTGCAACCTTTTGAACACCTTAGATAGAGACATCCCTAAATCAGTGAACTGTCTTGGTGTTCTTACTATATTGACATTAGTCATCTTATTCCCCTCAATTTGAGGCTGAGACGGGACACTTCTTCTTCCACTATCTTCTCAACTTAGATTCCAATTCTTTAGCTTGCAAACCTGCTTCTATGCTTCTTGAAGGTCCTAAAATTTTTTGACTAACATCATTTTGATCTAGTGCAAATGCCTAGCACAACTTCGTTAATAATCATCCTAACCTATTCTCTCTCTGTAGGCCTCGTAGTCACCTTTAAAGCTGTCTTCTTTCGTCTTTTGATGTAATCATTGAAACTTTCACTTATTTTCTACCTCAAAGATTCTAGGTCTTGCAATGTGACCTTTATATTTAGATTATAAGCATAATGCCTCTTTAAAGCTTTAATTAGTTTCTTCCAGTCTTCTTTAATAGTATTTGGCTAGTTGAAATACCATGTCTTAGCAGACCATTCCAATAACAACTCAAAGAGTTCTAATGTAGTGTCCGTTGGAACCCTTAAATGCCTTTATTACTAGCACATATGATCAGACATGGTTCTTCACATTCTGAATTTTGATAGATTTGGAAAGCTTAGGCATACGAAAATTAACTGGTAGCTTTTTAGTTTTACGGGCCATCAGTTCCCTAATATCTATTCCTTTCTCCAGGCCTTTAGCACCGAAAGCTTTTTGTATCTTTGTAATTGTTTGGTAAAGTCATCCAATTGAAAACTCTCCTTCCCACTTTTTATTGCTTTATCGAGGATGACTGTAATACTACCCATTTCTTTAGTGAGATTATTCTCATGGTATTCTTTCATCCCAAATAGGTCATCATTCATTACAATAGGCTAAGGGGCTTACATAGGTATCTCTCCCTTGTTAACTCTACTAGTGGATACATCTCCTTTGCTTAGGATCTCATTAACTCGCTTATTCACTTTCTCAGTAATCTTCTCTCCCATCTTACGGTTATAGTTAGCCATTATCCTTTTCAGGTCCTCTAGTGTTATAGTTGGTTCCATGACTGGGTCAAATTTTTAGCTCAGACTTGGTGTCTTACCTAGTAAGTTAGTTACCCCTTCTCTTCCAAGAGGGTTTGGATAGAGCTATGATAGCTGCAAGGCAAGGGTTATCAGTATGATGCATGGACACATAATTGATACATGTATACATGTTATGCACAAATCACTTTACAAAAGATCGTTCCAACCTTATTTCTAATTGATCAAAGATAGAGTCATAAACAAGATTCCACTAGTTCGAGCAAAACTCGAGGTGCTCATAGTGGCGAATCCACTGGGAAACCCAATCTTTGGTTCACTTTTAATATTTTAAGCTAGTTGTTGATTAAGTCTATCACATTTATATAGCCTTCACATTTCAGCATGAGCATTAGGTTGCCCTCAGACAAATCAATGGTTCTCTAAACTTGATACTTAAGCTTCATTTGGGCTCAAGAGGTTGTAAGGAGGATTCATCTCTCATAAGCCTAGTACCTTCAGATATATTGAATGGGGGATTACAACAACCGCCCCCCAAGCTTATGGGAGCCATCAACTGTAATAACCCTTTTAACCTTTAGGCGCATGTAATAATACCTTGAAATAGGGCACCCCTCTTCTTTACATTTCTTCTTCAAAGGAAAGTTAGAATTCTTAAAGAACATAGTAAGGCATGCCAATGTAAGATTCAATTATTATCCTATTCCTTTATAATGTATTTATTCATTCCATGTAAATACTTATGTATCTCTTTCCCTTCCTTGCCATGTAAATGCTTTCTATGTACATCCCTTTCTCCTTAAAGGCATATCTTTCCATTCTTATACATATTCCTTCAAATAATGTAAAGAGTTCTTTCTTTTAGTGCCTTTGTGCATATCTTATTTTAAGGTTTTACTCTTTTCGGTATGAGGTGAAGTGTGAAGGCTATATGAATGTGATGGACTTAATTAACAACTAGCTTAAAATATTAAAAGTGAACTAGACATTGGGTTCCCAATGGAGTTGCCACTGTGAGTGCCTCGGGTTTTGGTCAAACTAGTAGAATTTTATTTGCGATTCCATCTTTTTATCGATCAATTGGAGATCAAGAACACATGGGTCTTTACATTGATAATGACCCTAAGTTATGGCACACATTTGGATCAATGAAGGATCCTTTTAGCCCTTGCATTATTTAAAGCTCTAAGTCCAAAGTAATGGTCATTAAGGGACTAAATGTGGGATTATTCACTGGTACCATCCATAGGAAATGCGGATTTACCGCAGGGAAGGCAAAATCTGAACCTAATCTAAGTCAATTATAAGGCCCATTTCATCTTCACCCCATTATAGATTGAGTTTAAAAATTAGGTATGACTTGGGGAAGAGGTTAGGCACTCCCAAACTGCTCGAATATCAAGATCTAGCCTTTAAGCATCTTTGTTTCATCTTTAGTATTTTAATCGATTATTGATTAGTCCAATTAATGACCCTAAACATGCATCTAACCATGATTCACTTAGACAAGTCAAGTCATCCACTTCAAAGGGAAAGGGATCATGCATCATGGCATAGGGGTTTAGCATACATTATCATCCATCTATTCATACATAATCATTCATAATCATGTAGGATGATAATTAAGAACAAACTAATGGTCTAATTCAGTAAGAACACCTACACGTAAAGAAAGAGAATAAGTTAGTGATTAATAAGAGGAAAGTAAATAAAAGAAACTAAAAGGAAACATCTTACCACATCTCCAAAGTTAAAGCACCTAAGCATGCATTTAAGTCTATAACATGACAACCCTAAACTTCACGGACAACATTAAACATTTAAACACAAGTATATGCATCATGAAGAGAAAGAATCATAAACATGAAATACAAAGCTTAATGGAGGTTCTTCAATGGCCCAAGGCTAAATCATCACAAAAGGAGATCATATCATTGATGAATCATTTCTTTTATTGCTCACTAAGAGCTAGTCATTCATAAGCACTACTAACAATAAGGAAAGCTTAGAATGCAAATGAAGGAAAGTGTTACATAGCCAAAATACTATTTGCATGCTCCAAACATGAAAATGGGAGACTCTTATTTCAACCTCAAGTTCCTTATTGGATCACTATCCTAAAGGGATTAAAACTAGGTTGTGATTATTTCACCAAATCTCAAGTGAAAGAACATAAAGTGTTGTATAGGAGGAGTTCATAGAATCATTTTAAAACTATGCCAAGGTTCCATTTTTAAAGTGAATAGGAATCTTAGGATGTTATACCTCATCCCATTCTGTTGTTGGAACATTAAAACATCTTAAAAAAGAGTTTAGAAGAGGAAAAATTTGAATAGAAAAGAAAAAAAAAAGATTTTTGCAAATTTATCTATTAGACGCACTAGGCTGTACAACCCAAGATTGGGGTTGTAAAACTTATAGTCAATGTTGTATAACCCTTATTTTTTGGGTTTTAGAAAATGGGAGAAGAAAAGAAGAGGAATAAGAGAAAGGGAATATGAGAGTCCTAGATGTTTTCTCTTATGATTTATTACCTTTAGAGGCACACTATGAGTTTAATATTCTCTAAATTGTTTAAGGAATGGATAATGATTAAGAGAAAAGGCCTAGTTCTACTCTGGAATGAATTGGGATGAGTTAGGGTTTAAGGTTTTTGTGTTAAGGGGTGTTTAAAAGTAAATTTTGGCAGAGTATTGCTAGAATTGTCCAAGCCTCTTTTCCTCTTTAAATGGAAGGGGTATTTTATAGGTTTTAGATAAGTACACCAAACCTTAACATGGTTATGGTTACCATGGATACATCTAATCATAGAGAGGGAGATGGATCTCCTAGAATTAGGATTTACATGTAAGCTACGTAGCAAGGAAAAGGGTTTACATTGATTTGTCAAGGTTGTACAACTATAGGATTCAAAGGCAGACCAGTTCCGAAAGATTCCAAGGGTTAGGGTTTAAATGAGGCCTATATAACCCTGTATTTGTACTGTACAACCTTAATTGCTAAGCTGTATAGCCTTGCTTTATGGATTGTACAACCCATATGTTTAGGCTAGTTGTTTGGGTTATGGTTGTGGGCTTGGCTTTGGGCTTTAGATCTTAGGCTTAGGTTTATGCTTCTCTAACATTTCCTAACATTTTTATCTTTTTCTTTAGCAATTTGCCTTGCATAACTAGCTATCTCTCTTTAGATTCCCACTTCTTTCCTAAACTATCCTCACATCACATTGCATATGTAAATAATAATTCATTTCATTTCCATTATAAAATGCACATGACTTTATATTAACATAAGTTGGCATATACATATATATATATATATATATATATATATATATGATGCAAGTATGTAATGGACATTTAAAACCATGATAAAATCCCTCACCATTCATTGATTACTTTAGCTATTTTTTGCCTTAGCATTACTCTTTCTCTATCTTTTTGCCTTAGCTTTATTTATCCTTGTTTGCTCTTAATCATCTCACCCACACATGCCCGAGCATAGACATTCATTGCTTTTTTACTATAACATCTAAAATATAGAGAGTCACTCAAACTCTTCTGTAGAACATATAACATAAACATAATTTATAACATGATAGGGCAAAATCTCTTATTTAGACAATGAATTTCTAAGCATTAAAAGCAAGTAAACATAACTGTCATTAGCTCCAACTTATAATATAACTATAATCATTTATACTTAGCTCATTGTCACCACTTTGTTTTATCTCATTCATAGTATCAACATTAACATCACCATAAATCATATAGTAATCCATAGTTATAATCCTTAACTCATTTTGTAGTCATTAATTGATACTCCTAAATTCATTAACATATTCATTTCTCATCATAAATCATCCATATATTCGTTATGACATTCATATATTATCCTATCCTAACTATATGAAGAACATCTCTTGCACTCTCATATAACACCAATTCATAAGGTTTAGAGTGTCAAATAGTGTCAAGAAATCAATTCTCTTCATAAACATAATTCATTTACATAAGGACTTTATAAAGCCCATTAAGACATCAATATTTCCTCTATCACAACCAAGGTGTAAAACATAATTCAAGCTTTAATTCTTAACTTAAACATAAATATTAAAATGCTAATTAACATTTAATAAGTTAATAATCATCAAGAATTGATGTAATCCATCCACATATATCAACACCTTGCAAAGCTCCAATTATATACTACATTAATATTGCATTTAATTCAAGTAAGGTGTAAACACCAAATAAGCTTAATTCTTTTTTTAAACATGAATATAAGAATAATAGTTAACATCTAATTAACTATTAATAATCATGAATTAAAAGAAATAACCCACAATCTTTAAACACTTATAAGACTCATTTGGAAGACAATATCACTTTTCATGTCAAATTAGCACTAAACTTCATCTCTTCCATTACTACCAAGTTCCAAAACACCATAAACACACTTATTCAATTTTAGGACAAATTTATAAGAAATATTACATATTATATCTTACTTCAAAGAGGTAGGATAAAATCACCAATTTTCTTGAAAGATAGAAGAAGAGGAATAAGCAAACTTGATTCTTCTAACTTCATTTGGCGGCCATGGATAGAGGAAATGTTTTAAGAGAGTTTGGGTGAGTTTTGGACTGGAAAAAATTGAATAAATCAGATGTTTGATCATGGAAATGAAGAGAAGAAGGTGGTGAGGCAATTAGGAGGGTGCAAAATGATCATTTTGGACGTGTTAGCTTGTTTAACATAATTGAGCACTTTCGGCTACCAATTGAGGTTTAATTACCAAAAGTTCTTATTATTTTCATACATTTATTGCTTTAATATTCTTATTTAATGTTTAATAATTAATTCCTAACAGAAATAGGTAGCTAAAATGCTTTCTAAAGTCTACCAAAGTGCATCTTCTAAAGCTTACAACTTGTAGAAGCAACCATACAACTTATGGAAGCTTTGATTCCAACTCTACCTTCTTTCTTCTAAGAAACTTCAAATTCCAACTATAGAAATTTAAAACTCATTTAAAACGCATCATTAGATTGTCATTTAAAAAATCATTATCATGCCATTTAAATGTATATAGGCACATATATTAAGCACACATTAAATGAACATTGACAATGACATTAAGACGGGCTAGCTATGTAACTACCCAAGTCTTCCTTCCTTCCTTCAAGATACTTCAAATAACAACTTAAAGCATCTAAAATACTTCTAAAACACTTCATTAAAATGTCATTTAATTACATAACAAGCACTTTACATGCCTTAGTAGCTATTGAAGATCATGCACCTAACTTAGCTTATACCTTACCTTCCATTATCCTTTCTCATTTCTTTTGATATATCTTTTAAAATAACTTCCTTTCATATATAATATTGACATATTATTCATTGTTAAACCTCTAGTTTTATCATTCATTCATGTTCGTTAATCATTGTTTCTTACATATGCTTACTTACATACCTTAACATCCACGTACTTCCTTATTATGACAACATTTTTCACCTTTATATTTCTTAATCATCATTTCTAACTCATACCATATCATAGTTAGTTAACTTTATATCATTAATATCAGTGCTATTTCATCATATTTACCCTCCTCATGCTTATGACTTAGGGGAAGGAGTCCTTATTTATGAGAGTCCCTAAGAACCAAGTTTCGAGCCTTACAAATCATTCATCCTTACATAATTCGTTCTTGAATTCTTATACCATTCATGCCTAATTCTCTTTTCTACTTATACTTATCAATCTTAGATCATAAATAAATAATCCAAGTCAACTTATGTCTATTCCTTAGGAACACTAAAGTGGAAGGGATTTAAAATCTCTTAAAATTCTTCTAAAATGCTCATATAAATTATAAAATCCTTTAAGACATAGTTGAGTTTCAAATATGATTTTGAATATTGGAATGACTTGTTATGATTATGAGATGGGTACTTCATTATCATAACTAATAGATTCCATTACACCCTTTAGGTTGGGAATAAATCCCATACCCTTTAAAACTATCCTTTCTCTTATCTAGTAGTCCAAAAGATAAACATAGTTGAATAACCTTAATGTCTAATCTTAACTCAATTTCTTACACTTTCATGTCTTTACTTATCATCATTCATATCTCTTTGTCCCTCATTTCACATCACCATTCCTTATCTTTCTATCACATCATCATATCATTTTATCACCATATTTATTTTCCATATCATCACATCATTTTGTCTTTCATAACATTACATCATTTCCTATTTCTTAAATCATATCATCATTCCATCATATTTATTTTCTATATCACCATATCAAAACTTACATCACATCATGTCATCATATCACTATACGTTCATATTCCTATCACTCATTACCATTTGCATCAACTTATAATATATGACATATCAAACTTATTCTTATGCTTCATCTCATCATCATGAACATATCCTTCATCGTTATAAATCTAATCATGTTTAACATATCATGAAAACAATCAAATCATTTCATAACATATGATATACACATACTTTTTAACATTAAATGCATTAATGTCATAATATACCAAGCATAAATTATACTTCAGTTAATAACATCAAGCACACCTCCTTACTATTAGCTATACAAATTTAATATATAAAGCTTCACATTATGAAAATATATAACATTTCAATGCTTAAATGCATAATCCTAACTTAAGAAAACTTATAAGACATGATGGAAATCCTATATCTCCACAAGTCATAGTTATTTATTTAATATATCTCTAATCATTTCTATTATCTCTTATCTTTATCCTTTTGTTTTCTAAATTGAAATCCCTAACCATCTAAACATTTACTCTAATACCATTCTATCACAACCTTCATTCAAGGTTATGCTAACACTAGGGAACTGAAAGGCTCAAGGCCTCTAGAACCCAGAGCAAGGCTAATTACTTATGGTTAAAGCCCATTTTTAAGCTCTATAATACCTTGAATCTAAAACTTATACTCATTGGCCTATAAACATTGCCAATTTTCATATACTAACTTGTGATTCTTAATGAGAGATAGAGATTCACGCTAAGCTTTATACCAAACACTTCATAAAAACACTTTCTTATACTATACTATAACCATTTAATTCATTAATTATCATGTCATGATCGAGGGAGTCTAGACTTACCAACCATTTCCTTTTATTCTTTTTGTTTCTTACATTTCATTATATACATATTGTTAAGCATAAAACTCTTCCATTAGGATAATCCTAGAATTAAGGATCCACCTAAAGTCATTCTAGCTATAAATCCCTTTCAATTATCTTAAGCATTTAACATTTATCTTACATGGGTGATAAATCTTGGTATGCGTCAACATCATTTCTATTAATTATTTATCTTAATCATTTTAGGTCATATTAACCTTATACATATACATATCACATTATTCATAACTTAAACATTATGGAGATTATTATGAATACATGATATAACTTAACATTTGCTAAATACATCCACAACTCTTCTAATTATACATATACATCATTACTGCTGGTAATTATGAAGAAATAATGTTATGCCTTAACAATATATGATACATAACTTAAAACCATCATTTTTGGCCTTTATGCTTTAGCCATCAATCATGACATTGATCCTACGCCTAGCCTACAAAATAATTTATGTATGTGTATTGAGGGGGGGGGGGGGGGGCCGGGGAAGGGGGGGGGGGGGGGGGGGGAGGGGGGGAAGGGGGGTAAGAAACATATTGGAAAAACAATTGA
>CATIWR010593669.1:0-22296 GCA_949677035.1 Omphalea diandra
TTAGGTTGCTAGAAACAAGTTTTCTAGAGGTCTAGTTGGGATTTGAAGATCAAAACTCCAATACTTGTTTTGATAGATCTGGGCAACTATTCTCAAGCATACGGGTAAGGAATCTAATCCAACCTTGTTCGTATCAATATCATTACGCAATGAATTCTCAATATCCTATTTTGACATCAAGCAGCTAATGCCACTAAAATTTTAAATAAAACATAAATAAAAGCCAAAGAATGACTAAACTTTAATCACCAACCAATAGGCAAAACTTGAACGGTGAACTTAGAAAACATTTAAGTTCTTAAGAAAGACCCAAAAGGAAAGAAGAAAATGAAGAAAAAATTCACAAGATAATGAACCCAAGTCAACAAATATTACAGCAAGATTTTTCTTTCCAAAAAATATTACAATGAGATTAGCGTAACAAATGCATTCTGTGCAACACTGTCATGTGACAAATGTGTTCAACTCCAAAGTACAAAGGGATGATTCTCAGCTGCCTCTAGCACCAACAAAAAAGCGGCTGCAACAGAAACAGCAACACAAAGCTTTCTTTCTGTTACCATCTTTGGTTATGCCATGCATTTCTCTTCAACATTAATCACCTTGTAAGCAGTAAAGCTGACGGACATTGCCTGAAGCTGAATGAAACCAGAAACAACTAGTTAACTAGTTTATCAAATTCTTAATCAAAACATTACTACAAGGTCGTATTGCAGTTCAGGCCAAAAAAAAAAAAAATATTATAATCCTAGGTGTTTGTTTTCAGATAGGAACATGTGAAAAGTAGGAGATGAAGCACAAGAATTAAAAAAGCAGCCTAGTTTAGATATAGTTTAGGAGACCTATATAATTTAAGCCTATGGAAGACCCTGACAACCCAAGGCCAAGGGTGATTTCTCACTCACTCATCGACTATTGGTTTTATTGAAGCCCTCTAATCTGAATTTTGAGACTACGACAAAACGAATTCAAACAGAAAAGGGGAAAGGAATTTCTGAAGAAAGCCATGGTTGTCAGTAAACTTCAAGAGGAATAAAAGAAACAAAATGGTTTTAAAACCTGTACTGGATAAAATCTAGCTCACGAAGAAGAATCTAGGTAAAATGCAACAAACACCTCTCTCTCCCTCTCTTCTTTTCTCCCTATTTCCTTGTCCTTTCACATTTTATAGAAAGTGGACCAACTGCTATGGATTTTGGTGGAAGTTTATGCATAAGGTCATAAACCACTAGTGCTCACATAATGGTGAACCCATTCAAAATGATAGAATGAAAATGATAATCAAATTAGGTATATTCGATTAACATAATGAAAATTACCATATAACCAGTCCTTGAATAAAAGATGCAGCGCACATGACAGTTCCCGCTTCCGATTTTCTTCCAGAGGAGCTTCCCTCAATAATCGTTTTATTTCTCCTAAATTCTTTTGCTGGTTGGAAAAGTACATCCATAAAAGAAGTCATTTAACTAAAGGTTGGAAAAGTACACCCATAAAAGAAGTCATTTAACTAAGTACTAACCTTAGAAAGATTAGTAAAAAACACAAACAAATTGTAAAGCATTGTAGCATAACAAATATAAAGCTCTTCAATTATCTTAGTTTTAATCAGCATAACATACATTTCTCTGCTGGGATGACATGTAAGAGTCTGGCAATGGAAATGGGTTCCCTTTTGTTGACCCAGGAGACTCACCCCCAAACCAGTTCGGAATCTGTAAATCAAGAATAGAAACAAATGTTATCGCATGAGATACAAGTCGGGACAGATGATAAGTGATGCAGACAAAGAATTCAAGGAAATTCAAATTTAATGACTCAAGCTTAGAATTATGGTCTAGATTTAATATAGGGCTCATTAGAGAAATTATTAGAGAATTTCGTAGTCTTATTAGAGTTATATTAATATGTTTAGTAGCCGCAGTTTAGATATTTGGGGCAATTTTGTAATTTCTAGCTTCGCTGAAAAATAGTCCAGATTTCTTTAGGAAGCCTTATATTTATCACATTCTGTTAATTAGAGGCCTAGTTGGTTTAGGCTAATGTTTTCCTTTTAGTTTTAGTAGGAAATCCAAATCCTTATAGGATTGCAAAGTTTTAAAGTCCTTCGCCTTAGGGGTTTAGGATTGGTTTTTAGTCTATATTTACCTATGAGTATAATGGTTTTAAATTAGTTTTCATACTTTGAGAAAACAAAAGGATTCCAGCAGTTATGCTTCTTGGACAAATTGATTCCTATGGGAACCTTAGTTTGAATCCTAAAGATGTTTGGGTGTGATGCCTAAATTCTTTATTTTATTTACTATTTTCCTATTAACGTTTACATCTCCTTATTTCCACTACAAACAGTGAAGAAATCTTCTCTTTCTTGATCATTTCTGCCTCTTTAACCTTCACCCATTCAAATCCCCAACTAATCACCCAAGTTTCCACCCAATTGAGCTTACAAATAACTCCTAAATTCAGTCTAAATAGCCCACCCTGCAAGCTGTCCTGCATCAATAAGAAAGCAAGTCTAGTAATCAATAATCATCTCTCCAAAACACATATGAAGAAAAGAAAGTAGCAAGGATGAGTTCAAAATAAGTAGATAATATTCACTAGACAGTATATACACAGGAGCTTCATTAAAAAGTGAAACCAAATAAAGTCAAACATTCTCCCACACAGTAGAGGATACATAAAAAAAATTCTAAACGAACTACCACAAATGCATAAAGCATACCAGAAAATTTGTAAATTGATCAGGGTCCAACCGTGTAGCTGATTCAGCTTGAGCATCAGAGACACCTGCAGGATGAGATAATGAATCATGCGGATCAACTACTCCCAAGGCCAATGGATCATCCCATCTGTTAATAGTTGCCTCAATGCCCACTTCAGCCATATGCTCCTCCAACTCAGAGTAATACGTATTATAAGGCGCCACCTATTGGTGCACAGAAGGATTTGTGAACATATCATTTTTCAGTAATACTTGAAGGTAAACGAGAAAGGGATATTAACTTGCAAGAAGTGCACTGATGCATCAGATGCTAAATTGAATAAAATTTACATAAACACAAAAAAAAAAACAGCATTTTGCATATTCTTTGCCTTTTATGTTCAAATTTTTCAAAGAAAATCGAAATAGAAGTAACATTTTTCCCAGGTGTCCCATAAGTCTAGCAACAAAATAGTGAACAGACTAGTATTCCCTACCAAAAAAAAAAAATCAAATACTTAACAAGTATTTCCACGGTTAAGCAGGTCAGGGCAATATTTACTCATAATGCCAATCAACATAGAATTATACTTGTCTACAAAATCTGCCAAGAAAATTAGGAATCTGCATGCTATCAAATTGAGAAGGGAAATATGAAACATGTTACCTTTACTCATGATGGCACATAGATGCAAATATTACAACAGCACACTGGTTAGGCAAATTTAAATAGCAAATAAAATCGACCAAGGAAGGATTTAGCAACATGCAGACAGAAGATTTTTACATGTTCAAATTCGATTGTAAGGATAATTCTTTTCTTCTTGTACAGGGGAATTAGAATTAGTCCCCTTTTTCTAGGTGGTGTGCGTGGGTGATGGGGAGGCAGAAGCACAGAACAGTCAAAGAATGAAGACCAAAAGATTACTCTAGAATGCTTCTTCCTCTTTAATTCTCATTGAACTAAGACAGTACCATAATTATATTTGAGGATAGTAAAGCAACTTGCATATTAACCAATTCTAATTTATAACTTGTGATAAGTTAATGGCAATGACTACTGACAAACTACCACATAAAACATCTAAACAGAATGCTGGCAAACTCACCTGCAGCTTATGGTTATCACCAACCATAAGTGGTCGCTGGTTTACCCCCAGAAAGAAAACGCACTCACGACAATTGGCAATACAAACTCGTTTTGCTGCTGTAATCACATGAACTCGCTCGCAATGTTCAATCCTCACAGCCTTTGAACACATGCAAAAAATGTTTCACCATCAATCTTTTGTCTACAAGAGGGAAGAAAAGGGAAACTATACAACAAAGCACACAGAGTCACAGCTGACAGAAATATTTGAACCTACATCTTAAAAGTTTTCAACCTTAAAACAGGTCCACCATTGAATTGACAAATTCATAGTGAACGCTCAAAACTCAAAAGCAATTATGGTCCAGTGTAATGAAGTTACATCCAAGATCAGAATCTAAAATCTTATAAACACAAAAGAAACTACAAGAAAAAAATAAAAAATAAATATTCAGATAAAAAGACATGCATAAGATCACTACATGTGAAGTAAGAAATTGCTATGACTCCTTTGTCCATACAATTACTGGAAGATAGGAAATAATTAAGTGACACGGGAAATAAATCTTGAGGGAAAATAACAAACTTATTTCACTGGAGAAAATTTAGATGAGCTGAAAACTTCAAGGAATCAAGTTGATGCAAAATGCCCCTTTTTTTTTTTGAAATATTTTATGTTGTACTAACATATCAGCTTGCTACAACAGAAAAACTCTCAAGAAAAATGTGGATAGGTAAAAATAGATACATACCCAGAGTTAAAGAAAATATATGAGTTGATATTGTATAGATGGATGCAGCAACAAAGTCAAATAAGAAACTGGTACAACATTTATGCCATTAACTCTTTATTCATTGATTGAGTATATTTCTTGGTAGAAGCTTGTGGGGAAAAAACATCTTACTGTTTAATAAAAAGGGAGAGAGAGTAAGGAGAGTAAAATAGTGGATAAATAATAAATTTTCCTGCTTAATTACAAATCAGTTAGTTAAAAGATCTCATTCTTTTCAAAGCCAAGTGTGGTAATTGCCACCATCTATTCCTCATTATGCTCTCTCTCTCTCTCAACTAAACAAAGACAACAAAAAATATTTAGTGCATTCCCACTTGAGTACCACAGAAGGGTTTCCAGCATCCAAACTAAATATTATTCAAATGAACAACAAACAAGAATGATTTAAATTAATGACACACCAACAAGTAGTCAAAACATTAAGCAGAAGAAAAAAAATGACTAAAAGTTCTGTGATTACCTTGCCTACAGCTCCAAGAACTATAGACGAGTCGGAGCATCCATAGATGGTAGCATATCTCAAGGGTGCTAAAATATAAATGACAGAATCATGGCAATTCAAAACCTGCAACCAAAAAAAAAAAGGGCCAACGTAACTAAAAATGTAAAACAGCGTAGAAGTGAACTCTTCAAATAACATCAAAAATAACACCTACCCTCCCTCCTTTTTTTTTTTTTTTTTTTTTTTTTTGAGATATTGACTAATCAAGTAAAAAAAAAAAAAAAGTAGTAACTGAAATAATGACAAGAAATTATGAGAATGGCTATTTTCTTTAGACAAGATAGTTGTCAATGCTAGACTTGGTTCAGACCTGAATGTATAATGACCCAAAATTCAAAGTGTAGAAGTTATAACCACATCCTTAAAAATAAAATCCCACCCCAATTTAAATATGCATTAGTGATTATTACCATATCCTTGAAAATAAAATATCACCCCAATTTAATGTTTAGTTTTTAACATAAGAGGAAACATGTCTTTCTGTGTCACACAATATCCAAGCTTCATTACAGGATGTCTTGAAAACAACAATCATCAAGAATAGAAACAAAGCGAGTACCTTCTTTTTCTTTTTTGGGTACAAAGATTTGAATATGACAAAGTCTTGATAAAATAACCAGCACGTATTGCAGCTGGTATCCAGCATCAAGACTGGGTTGAGAATATATAAATAATCTTTAAGAAAAAATAACCAGCAAGTATCTCAGCTAGTGTTCAGTATCATGACTGGGTTGAGAACATATCAATATATAGTTTTACCCAAAAAATGAAAAGCAACTATTGCAACTGATGTCTAGTAGCAAGAGTGGCTGAGAAAATATTAATTTCGATTTATTTCAGTTCCCAAATCGAGAAGCAAAAAAAAAAAAAGTTCAGCATCAAGCAAGCCAGGTTAAGCGATCAGTGCTTGAAATGAGGGTTGATTGAACATTTGGAATAAGACAATCAACTTCATGCTTGAAAAGAACTTGTTAGTGCTCCAAATTTGCAACCAACGAACAAGGAGTAGGCTGGCATAATATCTTGGTTCACAAGTTCAAAAAAGGGGCTGAGCAGCAAGCCAGAGTTGTTATTTTAGTGAAGCGGTGCTCAGCATAAGGTTAAGAACAAGGCTAAAATGCTTGAACCATTAACAACTTTAAACGAATCAACTAGGGTTGTTCTCAGAATAAGAAGAGTGGGGAGGGAGAAAGAAAATAACAGAAGCAAAGGAGGTGGAAATTTAGGGCCTCTTTACTTAATGAAAGGAGTTTTTCATTTTCTATTGAAATTCGAGTTTTCATTGTGGAAAATTGTTTTCTAGGTGGGAAACATGTTCATATTGTAAATTGTAATATCTTCCACATGTTATTACTTAGTTTGTATATATGTTATTACTTAGTTTGTATATATCACTGCTTATTATTTCTTCACAATAAACAATTTTTTTAATTAAATAACTAATCACATCAGGACTAGAGTAGGAACATATTAACTATGACTTTATGTATAACAAGTAGTCAAGTATTGCCTTCCATCACGAAAATTTTCATAATAAACTTTGTGATGAAAATAACTTCTCTTAAATGTAAAAGATATAATGCTTGAAGAGGAAAAATATTAAATTATTCAATGTATGGTCAATTTTATTAGTGAAATAATTAAATTTTTGATCGAAAAATATTGTAAGGTAAAAAATAAAACAGAGAACCTTATTTTATTTATAAACCCATTATAATGATGTGATTGTCAAAGAAAAATTGTAATGTAGTATACACAGAGGAAAGGAAGAAAATTAAAAATAAAATTTTGAAATAGAGAAAAAATACAAAACAAAAGTGTAAAAGAGAGAACCATCAAGGAATGATCATGAACAGAAAAAACTAGGCCCAACAACACATGATAGGCACAAACGACAAACAGCATAAAACAAAGGAAAATAATAATAAACAACAACAGAAAGATGAAGCTGCTTGTGCTGAGATTCAAAACTCAATCCGCAGACAAGATGATGGAAAACATGTATTTTCTAAATGGAAAACAAAACCCTTGTTAATATAGGAAATTTAAAGAAAACAGCTTAAACTTGTAATCTAAAGGTCAGCTACAGTAGTGAAATTTGGTTCTTCATTTGGAATTTTAGGAAACTATTAAAGTTGAACTTTCCCCAGAATAATTTATAGAAAATAACCCCAGTTTCTACGAGTAAAACATCCTTAGTTTTACTCTCTTTAGGAAAGAGAGGAAGATAAATAGGAGAGAAAATATTTCAACAATATATCCTATTAATATGTGATAATTACCCCATATTGGGTTCAGGTTCAGATTTTTAAGCTTTTCATCTATTTTTAACAAGTAAAAGTTGGGCCAATTTCACTACTTTGGCTCTTCATTTCACCATCAACAGCGCAACTTATTAAAACTAGAATCATGCAAATATATATATATATTATAATTTCTAAAGTGGCATTTTGGGATAACAAATTCTGCATTAATGATAACCAACTTAATTTTCCATAAGTATGTTTCATAACTTAGTAGCCAAAATAATAGATGAAACTATATTTGAAAACTAACCTTTACAGAAGAACCTTTAAGATCTGATGCTTGCTTTACATATGAAGATTTAGAGATCCCCTCAATAAAACTTGATCCTCTAGCACTTGGTGAGGTCTTGATTGAACTTGTACAGGCATCAGCCATGGCAACATCCTGATCAGAAGCACTGGGTGGCCCACTTTCTTTAGCTGAAATCCTTTCACTGATATGTTCCAAAGCAGAGGCTATGTTCTGTGAAATCCAATCATGAACTTGTGCAGCAGGAACAGGAATAGCAGGCATGTCAGGATCTGAATTGGCAAAAAAAGGAGCAGCTTGACTTAATGGAACTCCTTCAGATCCCTTGTCGCCAAATTGAATCAGAAACCCGAGGTGCTCAAACCCTTCCATGGTCAAAACCTAAAACAGTGTGGTTAACCTTGGAAATTAAGATGAAGCTGAAGAAGATACAAGGAAGCATAAACTAACATTCAGAAGCAACAAGAAATTATAAATAATTAATATTTTGGGTTTAAGCTTAAACAGTTGAACCCATTTAATAATTTATAAAAAAATATATTTAATTCACAAAATGCATGAATCTTTCAGTGATAGACATACATTAGAAAGAATGGCTAAACAACTGGAAAAGCAATACAAGGATGAGAAGGTGAGTAAAATTATTCTGGTATTTATTCATTATGGAAAACAAGCAAGAAATAGCTCTAAGAGAAGCAATGCCACAGAAAGTCACTTCACATAAAAAAAAATGCAAACAATTTACTACAATTGAAACTTTGATTTAACACATGAAATTTTCAAAAACTTCTATTATTGTAAATTCTTGTACAAAATTTTAGCTTGAAATTCAAAATGAAAATATCAGTGAGTTTTCTAACTAAACATTTTCACACATGTTGAAGCAGAAATATGCCCTGCTATCCAATTTGATCCTGTCCAAAGAGATTCATTAGTCCTTTTAAAGAAATAAAATTAAAAAACCTCTATATACGAAATAATAAACTTTGAGGTCCGCTCAGTTTTTCAACATTTCTGGGAAACAGTATTCAAAAGCATATTTTTACATGCACTGCAACTATGAGGAAGAAACACTATACAAATACAACCCAACTCAACTAACTGTAAATCAGTAATTCACTATATATATGTTGAAATCAGTTAATTCATTTCAATTACAAAAGATACCATACCACTACTTTGTCATAGGACCAAGCAAATAAACATAAACAAAAAGGGAAAAGAGAAGAAAGTTCCAATGAAAAAAAAAAATTATATTTTCCATTAGCATTGAATCTTACGATAAACAAGCTTTAAGTTTTAGAAGTCATCCATAAAACATACATACAAACATTTATGAAGTAGCAGTATCATGATATAAAACATATAAAAAACCTCGCTCCATTGCTTGAATCTATACAATTTTCAAAATAATAATAATAATAATAATCAGAAAAATAATACGAATAGCAACCTATAAGACTAAAATTTCAAAGGAAAAGCACTGCTTTTATCCTCCAGTTATAGTTCATCACATTAATTCCACCTATAAAATTTAAAAAAGTAAATTTAACAAAATTTAAATTTCACAAACCAGAGACTCTTCGCCTTCTACTTCAACAGGCTCCGCCAAAAGAGAGAGAATATTAGCCATGTGCTTTTGCAGATAGGATAACTGATGAGCCTCTTCATCTGTCTGCGATGGCATGAACCGTCTGCTGTTGCTGCGCACAAGCTGCAATACAATGAACCACGAAACTTTAGTAACATTCTACAAAACTAAATCGCTCAAATCAAAATTTATAACAACAAACCACGAAATGTTAACCCAATCTTGAAAATTTTATGAATATAACAAAACGCAATCCTAAGAATTGGAATTAAATATATAGAATGCATCCAAAATTCTTCGAATTTGCTTGTTGAAGCCAATTATAATCTCACTAAAATACAATTAATAATCAATTCACACAATTAGCGGCTAAATATCTCCACATTTCTACAAGTGGACCATCAAAAAAGTTAATTAAACGAAAAATGACCTGCAGCGGCGATAAGGCCGACAAGTAACCGTCAAACGCTGACGTGGATGGCCAGACATCGGCCACGGCAGCGGAGTCCTTATGCGTCCTTGGTAGCAACTTCTTATACGATTGTATATACAAAAACAATATCACATCATATAAATCCGCACCAACCGATTCGACCTCTGTGGGCTGGGCCTTGACGAGGGGGTCGGATTCGGAATGGAGCACGGAGGAGAGAGTGTCGAGGACGAGGCGAGCTTGGTCGGTGGAGATCTGAAGCGCGTCGGCGAGTGCGGCAGAGTCGACTCGGGGGTGGGACGCGAGTTTCTGCCTGAGTTGGGACAGAGTTTGGGTAGGGTCAGGAAAGATGAGCTTGGGGATTGGAAGGAGGCCATGCTCGAAGGGCTCGCGGCGCGGGTGGAGTAGGCAATTCGGGTTCGGGTTCAGGTTCAGGTTCGAATCGCCGGATGACCTGGATGGGGGTTCGAGGGAATCCGTCATAACGCAAGGAAGGGACAGTGATTTTGTAGAGAGGGAAATGAGAGCTTTTTTTGTTTTTTGCAGATCTTTGAGAAGCAGGGGACGGACTTTTGGAGGGGAGAGAGAGAGGGAGAAGAGTGAGCGTGGTTTTTATTCGGTGCGGATAGTTTCACGGGAGTTGTTGCCTTGGCGACGTTTCATTGGGTTCTGTTTGGGGAATAGTGCAAATTTCATTTTCACATTTGTGACGGTGGTTATCGTAACATGTGGACTATACCACTCTGATGAGAGATTAATAATTATGACTTTTTAGTCTAAATAATAGTTGATGCAGCACATGCAAGTCACGTGTTTTCAATTTTTAAAATTAAATTATAAATTAATAAAATTTACTTTTATTATTATTTATGAAACGAATATTGAAGAACGAAACTTTCTTTTACACTATATATATTGACCTTCATTAACTAAACTATTTTTGTTAAAATAAATCTAATTTTTCCATTTTTAATTATTTGCAAAAATAAATGTTTATGTAAATGGATACTACATTTTACTTAGAAAAAAACGAAGAAATTTGTTAAATGTTAGAAAATATATGAAATAAATATAACACATAAAATGAACATAACACACTACAAAACTTAAAACAAATAATTCCATGTAATAAATTAAGAATTTAATAAGAAAATATATTTTATTTTTTATAAAATTTTTACCTTATTCATTAATACTTTAATTTGACTCATTAATTCCATAATGTAAAACCCACGAAACTAATGGCCCAATACAACTAAAAAGCCAATTTAGACACATGTACTTTGAGGAAGCTAGATATAGTTAATGGCGATTAGGAAGACAAAAAGCTGTCTTTTCACGATCATTGGGAGTGATTCCTAATTGTCAGAATCCTGCTTTGATATCAAACTTTGAAAAAACTTTAGCTTTGGTCATATGGATGAATAAGGACGAAATCTTGGGCAAAGGAAACTTATCATCCTTAAGAAAATGATTTAACGGCTAATAATCAATGACCAAACGTTTTTTCTCATGTGTTTGTTCAGATCTTTTGTTAACATAGAATGTCTGGCAAGCCCATGCAAAATTAGTGGGCTCAATCAATCATTGGGCCAGAAGGTCTGAACATTCTTGATAGGCAATAGCTAAATCCAAAATAAATATTTTAAAATATTCATTTGTTTTTTACTATTTATGCGATATTTTTCATAATTTATTTAAAAATAATAATTTTTTAAAAATTGTTTTATTAATTAGATAAATTTTACACAAACATAACTTGATTAAAATTTTTATTTTCATTTAAATGCTTAAAAAGTTAAATATAATTTATTTTTTTAAGCAAATGACTATACATAATGAAAAAGTGCAATTGAATTAAGTTTATATAGAATTATTCTCAAGTTATGTAGCATAATTTAAATTAATTCATAAATAATATAATATTTAATGACAACAAAATAACTATAACATGGAGCCTTAAGTTTTTCTAAAGTGTGAGATAAAATTCTAAAAATTGATCATAATATTTTTTATGTTGATCATAATATTCATAGAAATAAAAAAATATATAAAATCCATTTGCAATACTTGAATATTTGAAATTTCAATTTAACAATTAACATAATAAGCAAAATACTAAAAAGTAAAAAAGTTCATTACAAAATATTATAAAAAAAGTCTAACTTATTTATTCGTGCTCTTCGTCTTCCAACATATACGAAGCAGTTGATGATGATCCTTAGTGAGACTTGATCTAGAAAAAGATAGCTCTAATTTTATTTCCTTTTGAGTCTCGCTATAATAAATTAGCACGAATATCATAACATTATTGATAAATAAATAAAAATTAAGTTTAATATAAAATTAAAATTTGAAAGTGTTGCAACATATAATAAATTAAATTGACATTTGATTTGTTTACCTTCATATAAAATAATTAATTGCATGAAGTAATCAAAGCTTCTGCATTTTTTTACTAAAGAGAATCTCTCCATTTATTAATAATTCTACTTTCCATATTAAACATCTAACTCTGAAACCATTATTCTACTTTCCATATTAAACATCTAACTCTGAAACCATTATAATGATTGGAATACTCAAAATGTCTCTTGCAATGATAGAAATAATTGAAAACTCATATTAATTGTTTTTCACCAAGATAGGACATCAGATAATAAGCTAATACTCTATTTTTTCCACTCTGAATATAAGTCTAATTCTTACTTATCATTTATCTGTTCATTTATAAAAGACTCATATTCCTATATTTAAAAAAAATTATAAGTTAGCACATAATTTATGACGAATTAATGACATACTTCTTATTAAGAATGCATAATTGGCTATAAAAAATAATTCACCTTATTAATTTCTTCATTAAAACTAGATTATCCACCCATATTTTTCTTTATCATTGAACTTGTAATGGGTTAATGACCTAGGAAGCTATCAAACTTTATCATTTATTTTAAATTGGTAATTTATTTTTAATTTGTATTAAATAGATAATTCATCTATTATTTTCTTTTTAAGATGGGATAATTGTTGAAAATTCGATGACTTTTTGCTAACTTGACAACAAAAAGAGAATACTCTTTAAATATTTTATACATGTGTTACAACTTTATTTGACACATTACTTGTAATGCTTACGTGGGTGAATGGTGTGGTTGCTGACATGATCACTGATGATGTCAACCAAAAATTAACTTTACCTTTTGATTGTTAAATCTCTAAATTTACTTCTTTTTCATAACACTCTCAGTTCACCGTTCACTCTAATTCTCGAAGCTATGTCTCTCGAAGCTCTTTTCCTCATTGTGTTGTTATTTGAAGATCAAGATTGAAGAAGAAATAGGTGAAGCGAGGAGTAGTGTTATGAATGTAGATGAATATGTCAAAGTAAAAGAGCTCTTCAATTATCATTATGGATGGCCTTCTAAATTTTTTGTTAATAATCTAGATAGTAAATTTTAGGGATGCTTCTATCAGGTAAGTAGCCATGGTTTCCTAACACCTATGAGTTGCATTTGAGTAACAGACAGGTTTCAGTATTGTGCAATACATGGGTATATTTTTGGATGCATAAATGCTTTTAGATGTATGGATACTTTTGGATGATCTGGATGAGTTGGCTTTTCACTTTAGGTTTAATGCTTTTTGGATGCATATTGTATATGATGATTTGGTTTTTTGTCATGTATATGGATTATTTGTGAATGTAAAGTATTGTGCACTATGACTTGTTCAAATGGCGTGATGAATAGCTTAATGAAATGATAATTTTGTTGGTGAGAAAGCTTAGGAGCTTCAATTCCAATTTAGAGAAGTTTCATGTTAAGTGCAATAAGGCCACTACTGAAAACCATGGTCATTTGAGGAGACAAATTAACATGATTGAATGTGAGCTAAAGAAAACAAAAAAGAAAATGGCATCAATGAAGTGCATCAAATTTATGTACAAGTGTGGCTTTTATGTGGCTACAAGAATGTTAATTTGGAAGGTGTATCATGGTTAGGTTTTTTAGGATATGGTTAGGTTGAATTTGTATCTTTTAGATGTAATTGCAATTTGGATTGTTATTACAATTATGATGTATAACTTTACTTTTGGATGTTTTATGACTTATATATATATATGGGAATTTAAGTAAAAATTATGTTAGCAATTTTGGATTTTATTATGTGTTGATGAGTTTTAAAAATTTAATTATGATAATTAATGATTAACAATTGTATTTATATGAAGATTAATAATTGCATTTTTTTATTAACAGTATTGATTATTAAGATTATTATAAGAGTATTATTAATGTTAGATTGTTATAATTATAAGCAATTTTTATAAGTTTATTAGGAAATGTAAATCTTAGTAAGATATATAAAACTTAGTAAGATTATTAAGATTTATAAAATTAACTTTACAATTGAAAGAAGAGATATGTAATAATATATAATTTCAATTCATTCAATTGGATAAACGCATATACAACAGTGTTTTAATGCCAACTATGCAAAACACTATCACTAACATCATATTACGCAGGATAGAGTACCATAGGAAGCATGGGCAAAACCAAGTCAAAAAGTGTGTCAAAAAAACTATGCCTAGTGTGTCACATGTGCAAAAAGGACCATTATATTAGTTATGGTCCTACCAATATCAAACACAAAATATAAAACCCTCGTAAACATAATAAAAATTGTTTTAAATACTATACCAAACACTACCTATTAGATTTAATATCTATGGAAGACCAGGTGGAATCCAAGCTTTTATTTCTTTATTGTTCCTTTTTGTTTTCCTTCTCATAAGTTGTTGGTTACTTTGGACCTGGTTTAAATGGTGTAGGAGTGGAGTCTTGGTAGTTGTTAGTGGCTTTAAAGCTACTTTTAGAGTCTTGAAAGTTGTTAATGGCTTTTAAAGCTACTTTAAATGGTGTAGGAGTTACTATTTCAGTCTAAGGAGTTGCTGCTGCAAATGGATTTGGAGTCTTTGAAGGCATGGAAACTGTTGGTGCAATTAGGGGTGTTTTTAATGGTGTAAGAGTTACTTTTGGAGCTTTATAATTGTGATTGTCTTTGGAGTTAATTTTTTGGCATTACAATTGGGGTTAGTATCTTGGGAGTTGCTTTTAGAGGCTTTAATGATGAAGAGATATCTTGTTGCTTGACAGTTATGGGCTTAGATCTTGGGGGCTTAAAGGCAGATGCTGGAATTAAAGGCTTAGGTCTCACATCTTACAGATCATGTATGTTTTCCATTTTCTTTACATTAGAGTATGAAGATGTGGTCCTCACTAGGCTAACTATCTGCAAATAAGAAATACATCTCAAACATATATGAAAAAACATATGAATTTTTAAACATATTAAGAACCATATTAATAAACACATTACCTGTGCTAATAGTTCTTTAGGAACTATAGTTAGATCTTTATTTGCAATCAAATCTACATCATACAATGCATTACTCTTTTGAGTATCAATAAAAGGTGATGTTAAATTCATTGAAGCTAGACTCTTTTGAGTAACATTACTTTCTCCTATTGGAACTTAAGCTTCATTGTGTTAAAATATGAAGATAAAACAATAAGTATATACACACACACACACACACACACAATAGGTTCATAAATTAAAAAAAAAAATTCACATATAAGAAGAGAATGCATTATCTTATTAACCTTTTATTGTGTTCTTTGGTCCAAAAAATGGTACAAGTAATCACAGTTCCTTTTTTGCTTACTTTCCCATTTTTAATACCATTGACAATCTCATCATCATCTCTCTTCCTTTTTGTTTGTCTCCTCCCTTTCTTGGCAATCACTATTTTAAGAGGTAATACTGAAAGGGTTGTAGATATAAGCCATAAATCTTTACCATTTGTAGGATTAAACAAATGATTGTAGATCTCTAGGCCCATTTGTAGGATTAAACAAATGATTGTAGATCTCTAGGCAAGTGGAGTTTTTGCAGTGGTCATTCAAATAGTCCTCTAGATTCTCATTATTGTACCACAAAAGCATTAACAGCATAGTCATAAGGGATTCTTGTCAAGTTCCAATGCCTATAGCTACAAGTCTTTATGAATGCCTTGATTTCAAAGTTGCGGTCGAATGAGTGAAATCTTGCTTGTGACTTTATCATTTTATTGACCAATGGGGGATTGAGATGACAAGGGTCATACATGGATAATAACCTTTAAATATGATTCATGTTTAGTTCAACAGGGAATCATTTAGGCCTCACGCAAGTTTGAAGCCCTTTTCTAATTTTGGCTGTCAACGGGAGACCAATGTGGAATAATATATTGGTACCATCCCTAATAGAGAGTGGAGTTGCCACCCGACTTTGATCGAAATAAGAATATGGACAAAGATGAAATCTGAACCCACCTAAGTCATTTAAAAGGTCCAATTCATCTTCATCCTATTAGAGATCAAGTTCAAAAATTAGGTATAACTTGGGGAAGAGGTTAGACACTCCTAAGTTGCACAAATATTAGGATTTAACCTCCGGGCATCTCTAATTTTCTTTTTACCATTTTATCCTTGTTATTAAATGGTGTAGTTCACACCTTTAAACATGTTTCTAGTGCATCTCATCAATCACAAAAATATCATTATATCTTATCTCAAAGGGGAGGAGGGTCATGTCATATTTAAGAGGGGAGGTCATGCATATCAATAACCATAATCATACATAATGGGACTTGTCATGTCTTTTCTAATCACTTACGTAAGGAAAACACATGTTAGTTGCCATCAAAGAGACAAAATAGACAAGGTGAAATGAAGTTTAAGTAAGGATCTCACCAAATCTCCAAGCCAAGGGAAACCTAATCAAAGCCTAAATCCAAAGTCAATGCCATCCCAGCATCATATGAAGCACATAATAACAAATATAATGACAAATGTTACACAAACATATAAATCATGACATATGGAACATCACACATGAAATGCAAAGGCACCTTGAAGTATGTTAATGGCCTAGGGAAAAATTTGAACAAATGGTGTCCCAGGGTTGTTGAACCCTATTTTTCATTGCTGTTAAAGGGTTAGGTATCCATGAACACCACTAACCATGATAAAGGTTAAGACGTTAGTCAAAAAGAAACCATCTTATGGCCAATATGAGTATAGAATGCAAACATAAATATAACACAATGAGGGGTCATTAAGGATGGAACTTTCTCCCCTAACTTTAATCATATGATCACCTAAGACATAATGGAAAAGGTGAACTAGCTAAAAAGTTGATCGTACCCTCCTATGATGATAATAATTAGGGCCCAACCTATATTCAAAATGATAATAATACTAATAAAGCTCTCAAGGTCATAGGAATAAAGAATTCCTCATTTGATCAAAACCCAAAATGGTTTCAAAACAGAAAATGTATCACACAATGAAACATTAAAGAAAAAAGAAGGAGAAAGTTTAATGTATAAAAGTCATAAAACACACCCAAACTTGATCAATGCCCTATTATTTGATTGAATAAGGGTCTTAGTCATGAAACCTACCCTTATTTTATCAATAGTTCTCCCAAGAAATTTATTAGAAACCCCAAAGAAAGAAGAACTCGAATGGAGAAGAGAATGAGTTTTGCAAACTCTCTTCAGTCAAAGTAGGTTGTACAGACTAATTGATGGTTTGTATAGCCTACTTAATGGTTTGTACATTCCACAAGAAATTTGTACAACCCATCTAAACTAGGTTTTTTGAAAAGAAGAAGAAAAAAAGTGAAGAAAAAGAAGGGGACGGAGAACCTTTTGATGTTTTCTTAATGTTATCTTGCCTTTAAAGGCACTTAGGTTTAAGATTATCCTCTAAAAATGCAATGAGAAAGAAAAAAAAATCCAAGTGATAAATGTCTCAATTCTACCTTAAATCATAGTATGAGTAGGTTAAGGTTTGTTTCTATATGTAAGGATGGTTTAAGTAGAAATTTTGGTAAAGTAAATTTAGGGTTTTCCAAGCCTTTTTGTCTTTATCTAATGATAGGGCATTTATAAAGGGAGAGGGGTGCACTAGAATTGGAATAGCTATGGTTGCATTCCATTCATGACCCACAATAAACAAGGGCCATGAAGGTTATAGAATTAGGTTTTCCAAGCGGTCTCTACAGCTAAGCAATTGGTTATATAACCCATTATCTTGGTCGTATAGCCAGGGCATTTATAATAGATAGGGTTTTAGAATGTTTTATGAAGTAGGGTTTATCACTTGATTGTACAATCAAGTGAGATGGTTGCACAACCCTTTAAACTCGAGTTGGCAAACTTGCACTTTTAAACTTGATGAGCTTGGGCTTTAAGGCTTGATCCAAAGCTTTTTAAGGCCTTTATTATTTTTTTTTTCCTTTTATAATTCCCCTTGTATTTTAAGGAATAATTCTAATAGTTTTCATCATTGGGCATACATCTTAGAGTCCAAAACCTGATAGTCACAGTCCTTTCATTCTTGTTTACTATAAATTGTCGCTTAAGACCTGTCACTTAATATTTATCACCCCCTGACCACACAACATTAAACACTTAACTAAGTTTTTTTTATCTTTTCTAACTTCTCTAGAATCTTAGGATAGTAAATGTTTATTCCCTTTTTCATTACATTTCCTTTTTTATATATCATTTTCATCAGTGTTGTCCTAATCATTTCATTCATTACATTAACACCTTTGCACCTAGCAAGTAGTATCACAACATTAAAACTCTCATACAAGTTGTTAAGTAGCACATCACACTTAGGAAAAGCATTACAATGTGACCTACTCTAATGGTAAGGAGTTATATTAATCATGTTTTCCTAATGACTCCTTAGCTATTATATCCATCACTTTTGAAAAAGATTGCACATAACTAGCGTTATTAGCTCCATACAAAAAAGTTTGTAATATTAGTCCCCTAAATCTTTTCTTAAAGTTAGATTTTATGTATTTCACATAAAACTTATGCTCATAATGAAAGTTCCTTTATTGGTGGTATTAGTCCGTGCATAACATTTTAATAAACATAAGTAACAAAATCAAAAACCATATACATACTTTATACACTATAAAATAAAAAGAAATTAAACATTACATACCTTTTATTTGTCACTAATGAATGTCTAATGGCAGTTGTTGTTGATTCTAAATCCTTAAATAAGAACTCTAGAATTTCCAATACCTTAATTTCTTTTTCAACCATTTCTTATGTTATTTGGTAGATGTAATCATTTGCATCAAACCCAATAGTAGTATGGATTTGCAATCTAAATATACTAGATAAGAAATAACCATCTACAGATATAAGAGGCTTACAACCTGCCTTTGAATCTATTCTTTAATCTTGCTAAACAAACGTACATCCCCCTCAATACTCTTTCCTCCAACTTTAATGTTATAGTGGATCCAAAGTTGGTCTTCAACAATTCCAGTGCATAATTACGTAATCTAGATAATTGTGCCTTCTCATCACCATTAATAAACTTTAATGCAATTATTTTAGCCCTTCATGCCTTCAACCTTTTCACATCCACTTCAGAAGCCCTTTTAGCAACAACTATTATCCCTTCAATTGACAAATTTGGACAAGCCCTAAACTTCTTAATATAAGTGTCAACTAACCATTAGGCATTGACATGCCTAATATTATGATCCCTACTACATTCATGCTCAAAACAACCTGACTTAGGTGCATTTATCACTTGACATAAAAGATGCTTAAATCCAAAATGTGCATTTATCACTTGACATAAGGGATGCTTAAATCTAAAATGAATACCTTTTTTTACATATAGCCTTACATTTTCTAGTATTACTTGGCCTAAATAACACTTATGTTTTATTCTTGATTTCATGATTCCTAACAACATACTTAAACTGAGTAAATGAGGAAAATTTCATGCCCATCTCAAATTTTGGATTTGCCATATCCAAATCCTCATTGAAACTAAAGGAAACTAGGCCTACTATGATCTCTATCAAAAGCATCAGTATCAAAGCCTGATGGCATCACATTTGACCTTGCATACTCGGTCTTATCATATTCTACAGTAAATTCTACCCTCCTTAGCATACCCCTTTCTATGTCCTTATGCATAAAGCTATCAAATAGTACATCATCATCTTCATTATTCAGATCATAATATGAATTAACTAACTCACTATCACTCTCATCTCTACCTTTCTTTTCATCACTTCTTTTCATCTCTTTTCCCACTTCCATTGCATCTATTACATCTCTACGACAACCACCCTTAATACCTTCACTTTTAATAGTATCATCAACATCCACATCAATGACATTACAATTCATTGAGATAGCATAAACATGAACAATCCTAGAATTATCCACAAATGAACTCATTAATAGAGCCTCAAAATCAATTTCTAGTCTTTCTAGCCCATCCTCTAATTTCTTCTTAAGGTGCAACTAACAAAAATAACCAATCATATCACCTATGTTAAGTTCTTTAGCCATGTTAATAAGTTTAATCATTGACATCTTATTAGCTCAACAGTAGTCTACAAACCCAACTAACCTCTTTGTTAGACCCCTAACCACATGTTAGTGAATACTAAAACATTCACTATTAGGTACTATAATAGAATCAAATAAACATATGTATTAACCCCCATAACCAACTAAAATTAACAATCAATTGAAATCATAATCAAAGCACACATACCAATAAGAATCATACTAAAATCACTAACGGATTCTTAAGATTTCTCATAAATGGAAAAACTAGGTTTATAAATCAAATTCTTGCACTTCCTATAGTCAAGTGCTACTTCACTTTCTTTCCTTACATTCCAATCCATTTCCATCAATTCTTCTTAAAGAAAGATTAGGGAATGTAGCACTTCAAAAGTGAATGCACAGCTATGAAGGAATGTAAAACTTTGAAAGTGAAAAAATAGATAAAATGTATCACAATAGAGCTTTGACATAGTGAGATTAAAGGGAATGTAGCTCGAAGATCTTAGAGAGAAAGTGTCAAGAGAAATTCGACAAAGAAACAATAAAGCTCCAAGTGAAGATTATAAAAAGCAAAGAGAACAAAGCTTCGAGTGAAAAGGATGGTTAAGCTACAAATAGTAAAATAAAGGATTTTAGCCAATGGGTAAAGTAAAAAAAAAATATTTCAATTCACATCCACATTAGTTGCCACATCATTGAGCTTATGTTATCAATTATGATGATATGTCTCATGACATGGCAACACATAGAATATTCTATTTTTAGTGCCAAGTCAACATAAATTCATTAGATTTTCAACAATTGCCTTTGCCTAAAAGTAAAATAATAAGTGGATTTTCAATTTGATATAAATTAAAAATACGTTACCAATTTAGAAGAAATGGCAAAGTTTGGTAATCTCTCAGGTCATTAACCCAACTTGTAACATTATAATTAATGGCATACTCCTTAAAGAGAATGCATAACTGACTGCTAATACTTATCCATTTTTTAGTTGTGGAAAATGCATCAAGCTTTTTATAACAAAACTTCACAAACTCAAATTTATATCACGGATCAAGAATCATAGCAAAAGAAAATATGACACTATAATAGGCCTAATATCTTTCAAATTTATTTAACATTCTCCTAGCCAAATCACTTAAGAATCTAAATTCTCATTTTATTCTAATAGATGCAACCAAATTTCCTAAACATTGAAGAAATACAAATTTGCAATTGGATATTCATTCCAAAAAAAGACTTGTAATATCTTAAAAAGGTTTCAATGTATTATAAAGTTTTTTTACTTTATCCCACTCTTCATTTGTACATTTCCAAGGAAAACTTGGATACTCACAACTAATGCATCAAAAGCATGTCAATAAGTAATTGTCCCTAAGAAGAAAGTATGTAGAATTTCAACTAGTACGACAATCTAACCATAGACATTTAGAATAATCACTACCTGCTTTCTTTGCACATTCATCTAATTTTAATTGTCATTGCTTTGACCTTGTCACATGCTTTTAATTTTATAAATAGATACATATATTGCTTTCAACTCTTCTCAAATAATAAGATTTAAAATATGAGCTCTACAACATACATAAAAAATTAAACACAAGCAAACAAATCACCTTGCAAGTTAAGTTGATTACTCAACATACCTTTCTTATTATCATTTACTTTTGCATTATCCAACGTGATTGTAAACTTGTTTTCTCAATGTCCTACAATTTTAATAGCTCATAAACCTTTTTGAATAAAATAACCGATGTATATGAAGGGGTTAATGACAAAAGTTCAAACTTTTGCTACAACTTCTAATTTGCATCAATATAATGAGTAGTAAGATATAAATACCCCAAGTAAAACATGAAGTCCACATATCATAAGTTAAACAAATTCTATCATGAATTTCCTCCAAACTATGCTTAAGTTTATCGATCTCTCTCTTGTGTATTTTGAAACAATATGCTTTATTTGTATTCTTACTGTTGTCCCTAGGCACCAAGAAGGGGGGTTGAATTGGTGTTTTAAAAAAAAATTTAAAATAGAGAATAAGGGAGAAGGTAAGAATAATAATGGACACAGATTTTTATAGTGGTTCGGGCAAAACAATCCCTACATCCACTCCCCAATCACTCAATTGGGTATTTTACTAATTCAATGGTGTTTTCAA
>CATIWR010593689.1:0-20917 GCA_949677035.1 Omphalea diandra
GACTTTAGCAAAGCAATTGATCACATTCCTATCAAATGTGACAATACTAGTGCTATCAATCTTTCAAAGAATCCCATCCAACACTCTAGAAGTAAGCACATAGATATTAGGCATCATTTTCTTAGAGATCATGTGCAAAAAAGTGATGTGTTAAGATTCATTGACGCTAATCATCAACTTGCAGATATTTTCACTAAGCCTCTAAATGAAGAAAGGATGAACTTCATTAAAAGAGAATTAAAAATGCTTGATGGAAGCTCCCTTAAGTGAAAATTCTTGTTTGATCTTGTGTGATATGTGTATGTGATATGTTTGATTGATGATTGATATGAAAGGTTTTATTATTTGTTTTTAGAGGATCACATGTTATTCAAAAATTTTCATTCTTATCCTTGATGACTTACAATTCACGGTCACTATTTCTTATTCACAATCATGAATTATAGGTCAACTTCTATAAGCTGTTAAACGTCAATTCGTGGTCGCGAAATTTCTCTCAACGGTAAATTTTGGTCATTAATTTCAAAATTCTGACCATTGCAGCGCGTATTCCCGAGAAAAATTTGTCCATTGCTCACATTTTCCAGAATTCACGGTCGCGACTTCCATTTTCACAAACACGAATTTGAGTAATCGTCTCACATTTATGTGATTTGATTGCCGACCATTTCCAACCCTTCATTTAATCAATTTCTAGCCGTTTGTTACTGTTTTCACACCCCTTAAAGCCTATAAATACCCTCTTCAACAGTGATTTTCTCACAACTACTCCAAATCACTTCTACTTCTCAAATCACTCTCAACTTTCTCCCAAATTTTTTCATCTACTTCCATGGCTCCCAAGAAGTTCTCAAAGGCTGACAAGGGCAAAGCAGTGGCTCAACCCTCTGCTTCTCCTGCTCTACACCTCATGAAGGGCATCACGAAGGAAGAGAAAGATCGTTATAAGGCCAACTCCTCCAAGGTGATCGTCCCCAATAAGATTCCCTCCACTTTTATGCTGAGACCTTGGGTCTCAACGAAGAAATTTACGCGTTTCTGTCCAACCTTGGATGGAACAAATTCATCTTCCAAGACAAGCCTGGGTATGAGGAGCTAGTGCGAGAATTTATGTGCATGGTGCAATTGAGCCGCAAAGCTTACTCAAGAGCGGGACAGTACGGGTTAGTATTTCGATGCTTTGGCGATCCCTATTTCATAACCTTCAACTAATTATCATCCCTCTTTAATTTCTAAGTCGGAGAACACATACCCTTCATAATCTTCACACTTGATGTGATCTACTCCTAATTTTGGTCAGAGATATCCATTGAGACAAAACACGACCCCCGTTCTTCCCTCTCCAAACACATAAAAACCCTACCCTTGTGGATCCCATCGGATCATCACCTTCTCCATCAATGCAAGGGGTGATGGAAATGAGAAGGTTTCCTAAAAGGACTTGGCATTCTTATTTTGCCTTGTAAAAAACAAACCCATCCATATTGGCCGCTACCTTGTGGATCAACTAATCCATATGAGCACCAAGCCAAAGAGCCAGTTTTTGCTTCCTTCTCACGTCACCGCCATCCCCTGGATTATTGGAGCTCTAAATGAGGATAATGAGCAATTCCTCACTAAGAAGCTCCTTCCATCACAGAACTTCCTCTACCTCACATATTTGATCAATGCCAAGGCCATCCATCTCAACTCTTACATCTATACCCTTGGCGTGGTAGGGGCAAAGAAAGTGGAGTCTTCTCAAGTTTCCAAAAGAAAGAGGCTCCAACTTGATGAAGGAACAACTCAAGTCCCTCCTCTTTCTCCTCCTCAACCTAAAGCAAAGACCAAATTATCTCTTGCCTCCTTAGATCGCAAATTGGATAAAAAGATACGGATGATGAAGCGAAGGCTACTCTTCCTTTCCCATCTCCACAGTGATATGATGGATCTACAAGAGAAACTCGGAGTTCCTCCCTGTCATCTTTTGGACTTCATAGACTTTGAAAATACAAAAGATGGAGATGATGATGCAGACATTATTACCAAGGGTCAACTAAGTTGTCAAAATCAAAAAGGGGGAGATTGTTGGACTAGGGTAGTTAACCCTAGTCTTGGACCTCTTTTCATCTTGACAAAGGAGATTGATCATGTCTAATATTTCAAATAAGTGTTATTTTGTAGCCTTTAGTTTTTCTCTAGAGTTGAAAGTTGGATGAAGCTCAAAATTCCTCAAGTATAAAAAATGACTTCTAAATCGCGACCGCAACCTTATATTTGCGACCGCGATAAGTGAAGAAGCATTGCTTGAAAGCAGACAGGCGAAATCGCAGAGCCATTCTCGATCGCGATTCATCCAAATGACAGAGTCCAAAATTGACAGATAAAATCGCGGTGTGTGTCACGCCCTAGTCACAACCGCGAATTTCGAAGTGACTCAGAAGGGAAGCAAGTCCACTATCACAGCATGACACGTGTTCCAGCAGACCGTTGGAAGTCGAAATTCGCAAAGGCATCTTATTGGTAGAGACCGCAAACTGTGAAGAAGAAGATAACCATTTTTGGCAGGGGAATTCACGTCCTATTCTAGTCCTGTGTAAAAAAGCTTGCGACCGCGACTTATGAAAGTAGGTAAAAGAGCAACGACTATATTTTCCTGGTGAACTAATCAGAAGCTGCCACGTGGACTAGTCGTTAGACACAAATGGGATTTTCCTTCAGAAATTTGGATTTTGAGACCGCCAATGAGTAGTAGCGACCTCGAATTGAGACTGCCAAGCATTTAATGTAGAATCTGTCAAGCATGTCTCAAAGATTTGATGAGTTATGTTCTGTAACGTCTCTTTGGTGAAGTTTGGCTATAAATACTCCATCAAACAACCATGAAAAAGGTTGCTAAGAAATTTATTACAAGTAATTAAAGCATTCAATATTTGCTACTCATTTTCTTCAATTTTCTTTATAAAATTGTAAGTGTTAGGTGTGAGCATACACTAAGTTGTAAGGTTATAGTGTTAGCCTGTAAAAATACTTCAAGAAAGGTTTTAGTGTGAGCCTAGTGAAACACTTGAGTGAGATTGTGTGTCAGCCTAAAAACACATTGTTGTAAGGTTGTGTGTGAGACATCAAAATACAAGTTGTACAAGTTGGGTGTGAGCTTGAAAACACCTAGAGATAGTGAAATACCCAATTGATAGATTGGGGAGTGAACGTAGGGTCAATTATACCCGAACCACTATAAATCGTTGTCTCATCTCTACTCATTCTTCTTCCCCTCTTTTTTGTCTTTTAATTTTTTAATACACCAATTCAACCCCCCTTCTTGGTGCCAAGGGACAAAAGGATGCAATTCATCAAAAGAGAACTTGGAATGATTGATGAAAGTACATTAAGTTAACATTAATAGGTTCTTCTCTTTCACCCTTGATAAATCATGCTTAATTATTGATTAGTTGATGATTGATATATTGCTTGACTTTTGCATGAAATGATTACCATTAAAGTCTTTAGACTCTGTAAGCTAAAGATTTTAATTATTTATTATATTGATCAAATTTCCCAATATTAATTGAATTCATGACTATATCATTGAGTTTGATTAATAATTTATATCAACTAAGTTTTCAAAATGTTCGCTTATTTAAAAAAAAAATTAATTTTAAACTTAGTTTTGTTTTGGAAAACATGGCCTACAACTATTGTGAGTTTTCCAAGGACCATTGTGTTCTTAGTGAATTCCATATTATAGCTTTTGTATGTCCCCATGATCATTTTGAATTTCCAACGATTGTTCTTCTTCACCTAATGGGTGTTACAAACAACCACCATCATTGAATAAAGAACACCTACTTGATCAAGCCAACAACTATGTCCAACCATCCTTATTTTAATCAGAATAGTTGTTGAACACTCTCAATGATCATATTTTTTTTAAAAGAAACAAGGAACTCTTTAAACTCATATATAAACCCCCTAAACCCTAAAGTTGTTTTACTTTAGCTTTCATTATGTTTTGGTTCTCTCTCTATATTTACTACTATTTGCTTTGTTTTTCACTTGCATCAATCATCAAACACTAAACCAAATGGCACCTAAAGCTGAATCAACTAAAAGATACAAGAAACAGGCTGGGAAAAACCTCAACCCTCCTAGTCAAGCTCAGAAATTGAGGAAAACTTAGCTCAATGCTAGCACAACAGAAAAAAATGACATCTAAACCATCCTTATCACCTCAATCCTCTAAGAAATCCAAATCTATCCTAGAATCCTAGAGAAAAGGGAAAAATGAAGGAAACATAATTAGACAAACCCCTATTATTGTCTAAAAATTCCACCTTAAGATGGAGAAAAAGAAGGAATTAGCCCTCAAACTCCTTAAAAGACATCTTGGGGGAGGTAAATTTTTTGATTATGTCGATTTTATAGAGGTATGGATTAGCAGAATAAGTGGAACAACTTATGACAAGGATAGAGTGGGAACTTTTTAGGAAAGAATACACCCAAAGGTCAAATGAGTTAGCGAAATGCTTTGATGCCGCCACTGCTAGAATAACAAAGCATCCCCCCACTTTCAAAGTGGATGTAAATCAATTTAGGAAGTCAATCATGGATGGGAATAACAACTACAACAACAATAACAATAAGGAATCAAAGATAAAGAGCCAAGCCTTGAGGACAACTCATCGTTTCATAGCTTGGAACATTAATGGGAGAGCACAATCCAATGGTAATTGCACCATCATAAACCTATTCTATCTCTGGTGCATAAAGAAAAAGTAAAAGATAAACACACCCCTATTTTTTATGCAAAGGATAAATGGTCAAGTGGACAAAGGGAATGAGTTCGTGATGGGGCATTACATAACTAGGATTGCTAAGTATGTAAAGGCTATTCCCTCAACAGAAGAAGAACTTGAGGAAAGGAACATTGTGTTGGAGAAACTGCCACATAATGAATCTATTTGTGAAAAGATGTTGTTGAGCATCGGGATCCTTCAAAGGCTCAACTATGGCCTAATAAGGAGAATACTAGAAGAAGGAGAAATGCCTAAACCAGAACAAGAAGATGGGGATGTTGAGGAAGCCATAAAAGTAGCGATTATTGTTATCGAAGGGACTGGAACTAATGCTCCTACTCCTGCTACTATTACTTCTCTCTCATACTTTGAGAAAAATGTCCTTGGTCAACTGGCAACCATCACTAGTGTTGTTCAAGAAGTTAAGTTCTCCACTATCTCTCTTCACCAAAAGGTACAAAAACTTTAAAGTGATATGAAGGATGCCAACCATACCATAGATTGAATAGCGAAAATATTAAATTTACAACCTGGAACTTAAACTACTCCAACAGAGTCAGATACAACAGCAGAGCCCAAAGACAAATCCTAAAACCATTCCTTAGACACTTACCTCCAATCATCTCTTTCATCCCATGTTGCATAATTTATCTTTGTTTCATTCTTTTATCTTTGTTTTCTCAAACAATGTTGATGTAAGGGACAACATTTCTTTAATGTTATAAATATTTTCTCTCTTTACTTATTTTATTATTTGAGTTATCTTTCCTCTATTATTTCTATAATTGTGTATTATTTTTTGATAATGACAAAGGGGGAGAAAAAATGCCAAGGAAAAGTAAAAGCATAAGTAAATAAGTTAGGGGGAAGGTATGAGAAAGCAGCAGGCCAAGGAAAATGTAATGCATGTGACTTTATTTTTTAAGGGTAGTAGTTATATGTGTAAATTTGTTTTGAAAAGAACTTGGTATATATAACATGTTCTAACAGTACATAAAATTTGAAAGAAAGAGGGATATCTATAAGATAACTTTTGTCCAAGTTAGTGTGTAAAATCTTGCAAGTACATCAATCTTTTAATACAAGGCTTTTGGAAAAAGAGTTTGGTTGAAAACTCTAAGTATTCAAAGGCAACAGGTGTTAACAGGCATTGTGACTTCATCAATGGGCATTAAAGATTCTCAATAGGCATTGACATGACACCCAAATGTGAGTAAAGTCTTATAGACCTCTCAATTAGCAAATATTTTAAGAATCAATAGACATTGGATGACTCAAAAACTTGAGTTTCACAAGTTGAACTTCACAACGGGCATTGCATTTTTACAATGGGCATGGCTCATCGATAACTCCACATACATTTCCTTTTTGTAAAAGGCGTTAGACCAAATGACTTGATGTGAATAGAACTCTCAAAGCCTCAACATGAGCATTGGCATTTTACCAATGGGCATTGGAAAAGATCCCAGGTAAAGCTAAAGGTTCTCGACTCTCTAATAGGGCACCTTCATATTTGCAATAGGCATTGAGATCCTCTTCAACGGGCATTGAAAGCAAGCCAATAGTCATTGAAGCACTATAGAAAACATAAAAACAAAGCATCAAGTTCACCTCCTTCTACAAACTTCAATAAGCATTGTCCATATCTCAACAATAGTTGAAGTTGAATTCTAACAGGCATTAAAAAGCTCCAATAGTCGTTGAAGGAGGTTGTAACTAAAAAATTGAGAAAGTAAGGAGAGAAGTATTTAGGTAAATCTCTCTTTACTTGCTAGTTCCAATGGGCATTTTAATAAAATCAACGGGTGTTGAAGTTGTCTTCTTACCAAACAATGAGTGTTAAGAGTGTCCAATAGGCATTGAGTGACTACTTTATGACATAGAGTGACAACCTCCTTTCTAACAGCTAGTTCTTTATCTTTACTTTTAAAAAGACCCTCCCACAATAGAAATAAATAGAGAAAAATCGATAAAAATTGAGTATATTCTATTGTAAAAGCAATCTTTAATAAAAAAAGGTGAAACAAATGTGATATAGCTTCAAGGGAAGATCACTGTAAAAAACTTGCAAAAGTCATCTTCAAAACAGAGTTGTAGAATAAGGTTTAAAACTTCTCTCAAAACTCTCCACCAAATCAAGCATATCTTGTGAGTGCATTCTTTAGTGCTTATTGCTTGAGTGAGAGTGTACTTTCTCTTATTCTAAGTTGTAAATTCTTTTTAAGAAAGTTTGTGGTTAGGAGATCTTAAAAGATCCAAAATCATTCTTGTAAACTACCTGTAAACTACTTTGGGAAACTATTTAGTAGCACTTGAAAGTCTACTTGTAACTACTTGATAGTGCCTAAAAACTACTATTGCAAAGGTGGTTCATAGCACCTAAAAACTATCTAGATAGTGAAAGGCTCTAGTGGGTAAACTAGAGGAGAGGGCATAAACAAGTTTGTTTTGAACCTTTATAAATTTGTTGTCTTGATTCATCATTATTTTCACACATAGTTTTAATTGTTTTTACTTGACATTACCCTATTCAATCCCCCTTTTAAGGCACTAAAGGACAATAAAGGCTCAAGATCTCTGAGGAAAATTCAAGCTAAATTAGGAAAGCCCTTACATGGTCAAGCAAATCTATTCAGGTGGAGTAGTGAAGTTAGCAGATATGGATAGGAATGAATTCACTGAGATAGTGAATTTAGACCAGCTCAAGAAGTACTTCATCTGAGTTATGATAAAAGTGAAAATAGCGTGCTAAGTTGAAAATCTGAAATGGTGGCTTAGGGAAAAAATAGGGCATAAATAAATCATGAAAAAGGAAAAAAAAGAAAGGAAAAATGAACAAAAGTCATTGAGTAACACAATTAGAAAAGAAAGGAAAAGTTTGTTAAGATGAAAAATGAAAAAGGGCAACATAGGCAAAAGTTAGAGCATAAAATATGAACAAAAGTCAAGAGAGTTTGATTGAGCATTAGGGAATCATTGACATGACAGTTGGGTGATAAAGGATGAATAAGTAGAGGATTAAGGTGACAAAGGCATTGAGCAACACAATTAGATGATCTAATGCGTCAATGTTAAAAGTATAAGTCATGCATTTAATTGATATGTAATGTGCAGAATGCAAATGATTTGCGCTAAACATGATATCAAATAAAAATACATTTGCATAATTAAAGCAAATTCAATTATACATGCCTTTGAATTAAAACTAAATATAAGACATTTTTCTCTCATAAAAATCATTATCTATAGTTTGTTAATGTGATGTCTACAGCTCTAAAGGTCGCGTAACCACACCATGTAGCCTGCTTCATCGTTAGGATGAGAGTCTTGACCGGTGTAGAAATCATAGATGTGGCAATTGGTCTAAGTGGTCTTAACCTTATTAAGGAAGCACTAGGTAAGAAGACCCTCAATGAATGAAGGTAGGAATTATACCTCGAACTGAGGAGCACTAAACTGGCGATACACATGAGCAAGGTCATAAAATTGGCCTGAAGTCAAAGCAAAAAGGATGACATAATCCTTATAAGTCCTCAGGGTAACACGAGACAGGTTCAACCAGGAACAACTCCAACAGATGTCAGTGACAGTGATGTAAGACATCCACTCTATCCACTTGGCCATATTAGTTACTGGTCTTATCAGGTGATGGTTTGAATGATGTTGTGGGTAGTTGAGCCTTGCATCCATAGTTACGGCAGCCAACAATCCTAATCTCTCCTACAACCATTTCTAAAAAAAGGAGAAGAAAAAAAGAGAAGAAAGAAAAATATAAATAAGGAAAAAAGTAGTAAAATTCTCATTAGGTTGAAACTCAAAAGGGCGTCTTAAGCAAAATTGAGCAGTTCGGTGGATTGAAAATCTATGAGGGCGATCTAGGCAAAAGTTAGGGTAAAATAAGAATATAAAGGGGAAAAAGAAAGAAAAGAAAAGAAGGATAAGAAAAAGGGAAAAGGGCTATGAGGAAAGAACATACCTGAAATGGCAGTGGACTCCTAATAAAGGAATCGTTGATAACCAAAGCCACCCTGTCAAGTCTTATGATAGTCTATCCTAAGATCATAGGCACAAGAGCCCTCTCTAGCTCGACTTCTTGCAAGAGTGGTAGAATCTACAAATTGATCTTGCCACCTTCCCTCCTTAGCAGATACTTACCCATCAAAATAACAGCCACAATGCGAGCCTGAGTAGCTCGAGCATGACCCCTAGAAGGAAAAAGAGTGATGAAAGGGGCCATGAGAATCTTCTCCTCGCCTAATGTGTATAGAGGTAAATCCTTGCATATTATGTTAAATAGCTCCACTATCTTCCTAACATGAGGGTAATCCAACTAAGGTAGTGCAATCCGATTTGCGGCTATGACATGACAGTCGAGAATAACACTGAACTCCTTTAGCAAAGGGTAGATCTTTGTATTTGTGAAATGGAAAGTATAAGTAGTTTATCCCATAAGTCATATGCTAGTTGATAAAAGTATAGGTCCAGTCAAACAGAAGAAAGGTAGCAGAGAGCTAAAAGGTCCACCCATGGTAGGTCAAACCAAAGCTGGGGAGGGAGAGACCTTAGAAAAGTTCTAGACATGTTTAAGGAGTTAGGAGAAGCAAATGAAGGAGAAAAGTTAGAAATAGGCTACTTATAGTAGGGGCCTAAACCTATGTACAACCCCCAACCAAGGTTGTACAACCCTCAATCTGGGTTGTATAGCCCCTAAGGCTCAAGAACAGAATAAGACAACCTTCTTTCAATTTTTGGGTTAAAAATGGCTCAGGTACCTATTCTATGAAACACATATGTAAGAAAAGCAACAACACATGTTTGAGAGGCACAATAAAAAAAATTTTAATTTTTGTATTACCAAACAAAATATCAAAGTTTGATAAAAATTGGAGGTAATACTACCTCAGTTTGCCCTAACATATCTCAAGTAAACATCTAAAAAAAGGGGTTTTAAATCGCCCAAACTAATTGTGTTGTACTGGAATGAAGAGGAAAAGGAAAAATGTCTTAAACAACTAGAAAGAAAAGGGATTAAGGGTTTCCACTACTCAGCTACCTCCATTCTTAGAAGGGATTGCCTCAAAATTCATGGCCTCGTCGTCCGTGTCCACAGACTCATGCTCTCTGGCTATCTCAATAAGATGCTCTAGCTCTACCTTTGCTGCTGCAATTTGATGATCCCTCTCCCTGATCTCGATACTCTAGCATTGGATCATTTTTTATAAAGAAACATAAGGCTTAAGATGTTTGGGACACAAAGCACTAATTATGAACTTGCATACATACATTACTATTCCTTTTTTATGTTACCCACCACCACGATCTCCATGTCTCTTGAAGCATATTTGCATGCCCATTTACGACCTTCAATGGTGGCAGAACTTATGCAAAAGTAAGAGCAGTAGTCCTCTAAGTCACTTAACCAGTAATGCCTCGCCCTATACACTCTAAGAAAAACCCCTCATCGACTGCGTAGCAAGGAAACATATGGATCGCCACATCAGATAATGAGAGGCCCCCCATGAGTGCACTGGTTAACCAAGACCTGTAAGGGATGCTCGATAAAGACAACTACTCTATTGGCATGAGTTATAGTGTTGTAGTAAGATTCACCTCCATGAGATCCTTGGCCCATAACAAGCTTGTAGGTGGGCGATGTGGAACAAGGCGCTCATCCAAACCCCATACCACCAGTAGGTGCATTCATGAGGTACCACTCCCGAATAGAGAGACTTACCATCAAACAATGACCATAAGAAAAAGCCTTGACCTCTACCACTTCTAGTGCCCATACAACCATAGGACCTCTCTAGTCAAGGCATAGTTATAATGAGGATATAAAATCATTATAAGTACAATACCGGGCAATGCAACAAATACTCATTACTCATAAAGTAATTTTTGCAAAGGGAGAATACCTAGTCCAAAATGATAGTGTTTAGGCAAGCTCATTTAGTAGTCATGGGAGACTCCTCATAGCTTATTACACTCCATTGTGTAAAATGAGGATAATTGCCCTGTCTTTAGGATCCAACCCCCTCAATAGGCCTAACTCGATGGCCCATGTTTATCAATAAAGAATGTTGCGAGAGTCAAAATAGTAAAGTAGCATCGAACATATAAAGAATACAAAAAAAAATCAACGATACTCACAATAAGACTCTTTAGGCACCACACATATAGCTTTGAGCACTAAAGTAGCAGTCGAGATAGTGATTGAGGTATGCCAGCACTGTAAACCCCCAATCAAAGCAATGTAGTAAGTCCAAGTCCTTCAACATAGGTATTAAACATAGCTCTACCACCCCAGCTACATTCGAGAACACATATTTTGAAAAGGCATAAAGTAAGTAGCAATGAGCATGTTGATCAACCACCTCGGTTGAACTATCGTCGGTAACAATGAGAGCACTAGTCAGAATACTCAGCGTCATTATGGCCCGACTCTCCTTCAACAAGGGAGCAAAACCTAGGAACCTCCATAGATAATCTCACTAGAGAATGGGATAGTATACCCTATAATCAATAGGAATGGAATGCCTATGAATTGTAACCCAACCAAAAAGGTGAAATCCCCAAGAGTGATCGTAATCTCGCCAATCAGGGGCATGTCAAAAAGTGTGGGGCGTGTCCATCCATCACTCCACTAACACGTGTACCATTGACAGATCAATCCTCGATGTCTCATCAAGAAGCAGTCGCTGAAAAAGTCCAAATCCCAATCCCCTCTAGATGGGCCAACACCCGAGGATTCAATGCATAGCCCTACGCCTCAGACGATCCCCTAAAGAAAGAAAGGAATATAACAGTAAGACAAACATGTACATATGCAATTTAAAGAATGAAAGGGGAATGAACCCTAGGGTTTACCCTTAAAAAAAATTCAAGGACAAAATACCACAAGACAGGCAAATTTACAGAGATAATAAATTGTTCACTTAGGTGCATACCTTAATTATTCATGAAACATTCCATAAATTAATTTCAATTACTTCCTTACCCAGGTTGAATAATAAAGCTTAAGTCATGCAAATTGAGAAAATTTTATAAGACTGGTAAACAAAAAAATAAATTTCCCTGAAAATAAAGAGTCAGTATCCTAAAAATTATTTTTAAGTATTTTATGAGCTAACCTAATGTTCGCAGGTAAGAAGTAAATTCAGTGGTAGTGCTTATAACCTATAATGATAAAGTGCATAGAAAGTAAAAATAAAATTGAGAAATGGGGAAAAGAACACCTATCGATCTTGAGGCAGCTCCTAATAAATGACGGTACAAGTTGTAGACCACCAGCATGTCGCCAGTTGAGGGGTAGCCAAGTGGAATCATCTTGGTTGTCACGTTCTTCAGCAAGCTCACTTGCTTGAACCCCCTACTGAGATCATAGCTGATCAAGTGTGTGTCAAGAGTCAAGAAACTCCTCATGGAATTTGTACATCTCATTATTAGAAAAATCAATAATGTTGTTCATCAGAAGGAGCTAAGATTGCATAGGAGCTACATTTCAAGCCTAGAGAGAAAAAGTGAAGAGAAGAGAAACGACACAAATGAGCATGAAAAGCTCCCAAGGCCCTTTTATAGTGGCCCTAGGTTGTACAATTGAGGAGGATTGTACAACCCTATTGGACCGAGTTAGCCTAGTTAGGCCTTAAGCCTGATCCATCCTTCCCCTCTTTGTCCATTAGGCCCAGAATTACCAAAATACCCCAGCTCCATAAAAAGCCCAAGAATGCTTAAATTACCAAAATACCCTTAAGCTCTTCAAAGAGTATAGGGTGACCAATTACCAAAATGCCTTTATTACTTCCTGATTAAGATCAAACAATCATAATGCTTTTGAATGACAAGAAAACTCCTTTTAAAGCCTTAAAAATATTTTCAAGAAAGATTTCTCTCTTTAAAATGATGAAACCTAAAGAATGACTTCCTCTGCAAAGTAGCAAGATCCAAAAGAGCACTTCCTACAATATATAGACCCCAAGCCCATTACCTTCAAACAATAATAGAATCTTAGAGTAGTAAAAAAGGTCATAAAGCTATGAATTAAACCTTACAAATGCTAGAAAGGCTCATATGACATAAGAATTATTTAGGGGACACACTTAAGTCAGGAATCATCAGTCAGAAAGACTAAAGAATACATTGAAAAATGCAAAAGCAACCCTACTCTTGATAAGCCATCTATTAAAAGTAGAGTGCCTTGGTACTTGCTAGAAGGCTACCAGAAAGCTTAGCACTTGGTCGAAGGGTGCTAAGGAGAAACTCCAGTACGTACTGGAGGGCTGCTAGAAGAAGACTATCATCCTTCATACATGCTAAGGGTTGCTAGAAAGCTTAGTATCTGCTCTAGGGTTGTTAAGAAGGAAATTCCAATACTTACTCGAGGGTTGTTACAAAAAGATGATCAACCTTGGTACTTGCCAAATGGCTGCTAAGAAGCCTATATATGCTCAAGGGCTGCTAGGCATAAACCGAAGTACTTACTCGAGGGCTGCTGGAAGAAGATGATCAACCTTGGTACTTGCCAGAAGGCTATTGGGAAGCTTAGTATATGCTCGAGGGCTACTAAGAAAGGAATTCTAGTACTTGGTTGAGGGCTGTTAGAAGAAGATGATCAACCTTAGTACTTGCTAGAGGGTTATCACGAAGCTTAGTACTTGCTAGAGGGTTGCCAAAAACCTTTGCACTTGCTCGAGGAGCTGTTAAGGCAATTGTATCCTTGGGCATCCTTACTAATTTTAACATTTTATACTTTGCTTTGTCATGACTTGTTCAAACCATGATTTCTCAAAGGTGTTTTTTTAAGCCCTACAAAGTAAGAGGGCAAACTATGAGCATCAGATTTTGGACCTTTAGATATAAAGCCAAATATGAAAATACTTAATCAAATCCTCAAAATGCAAAGGGGAATTGCTCAAAGTAAGGGATTATAAGCTTAAAAAACCTTAGAGAACTTCAAAACCAAGCCCAAAGACTGAGCCTAAGCCTAGCCAAGGGATGCCAGCTAACCTTGATAGGCAGTACAACCTACAAATCAAGGTTGTACAACCTTTAATTCAATGTTATACATTTGTACAGCCTTGCTACCACCCTAACTCATGAAACTTTTTGAAAGTGGTCCCCTCATTAAACCCTAAGGCTATACAGCCTTGATAAAGGGATGTACGACTCATTCTTGGTTGTACAACCTATGTATAAACCCTAATTCTAGTACAACACTCCTTTTCTCTATGATTGGATATGTCCATGGTGCATCTAAGCTTATAGTTGGCACTGTGTACCCAGCCAACACCTATAAATACCCCTTAGTTTGAAGAGAGAAGGGGCTTTTGGGAAAACCCTAACAAAACTCTATCAAAATTTCCCTTCAAACACCTTTTAACATAAAAACCTAAACCTTAACCTTACCTTGCCTATTCTAAGGGAGAACCAAGGCTTTACTTTCCTATTTGTGCATTTCTATAGCATTTTTAGAGGATATTGGACTAATTTCCATACTTCTGATGACAAAGACATCACTGAAATAAACCTAGGAACCCCCCTCCCCCCTTCTTTTCTTTCCACTTCTTTTCTCTTTTTCTATTTTGGAAGCTAGAAAATAAGGGTTGTACAACCTTATTGGTAGGCTATACAACCCTCTTCCTGGGCTATACAACCAAACTTGATTAGGAGATAGGTTTTTGTAGACTTTCTCTTTTCTTTTCCTTTTGAATTTCTTTCTTTTTGAGTATTCTATTTATGGTGCCTTATGACTCCAGTGATAGAATAAAGTGAGGATTGATAACCTAGGACCCTTATTCACTTAATTAATGGGGTCTTGTTTGTTTCATAGATAATTTCATTATCTTTTAATAAAAAAATTTGTAATGTTTGTCTTTCTTTTAATTTTAAAGTTTAAGTTTTCTTTCTATTTTTTCCATCTTGAAGTTATGATCAAGAGAGGAACTCAAGTTTCCCTTAACCTTGATATCTCATTCTATGTTAGAGTTCATGAATAGTCATGTGAATAATGTTATCTAGTTCTTTAATGCCTTGATTGGATGCCATGTGTTTTCTATTTTCTTTAAAGTTCTAAGTTATATTTTTTGTTCTACTTTTGACATCTTAAGGTGATGATTAAGAGAGGAACTCAAGTTTCCCCTAACCTTGATATCCCTCTTTGAGTTAGAGTTCATGAATAGTCATGTGAATTGTGTTTTTCTAGTTCTTAAGATCCCTTAGATTATTATGGACATTTTAACTATTCCCATGTTAGATTTTACCCTAGTTGTTTTAACTCTTTATGGGCAAGATGAATAAGGGTTTAATGACCTAAGGACTTCATATAAGTGAATCTTTGCCTCAAAGTTATCCAATGCCCTCCAAATACTTAGCATGGTGTGTGTGTATGTGTGTGTGTTCATTCCGTTTCTTCCATTTATGATTTGTGTATTTGCACATATGTGTTGCAAGATGTTTATTTTGGTTTATGATGATAAAAATGTTACTATTATGGACTTAGATGCATATTTAGGCACTTTGTCTATGGAATTATGGTATACTGATCACTATAAACCTTGTTTCCTTGCCTTGTTCACTTTATGGTTCTTTTTGCTTGTTTGTCTCCATATTGAATTATTGCTAACGTGTTTCTTCTTCTTATGTGTAGGTGTGATTGTTAGGGATTAGACCATAAAGTTGGTCTCAACCATTTCCCCTCTTGAATATTATGTGTGTGGATAGATCTTTATACATTTTTACCCCATACCATGATGCATGACCCCCCTCCATTTTATGGATAGTTATGTGTGTGAATAAGTGGATGATGGATGCATGAAATCCCTATGCTATGATGGATGATTCCCTCCCTTATTGATTAATGATTTGATTTGTTAATTGAATCTCACTTAGATGTATGTTTAGGGGCAGTAATCAAACTAATCAATAACTCAGTTAAATCATTAAAAGTGAACTAAAGATGCCAGAAGGCCGGATCCTAATATTCAGGTGGTTTGGGGTGCCTTAACCCTTCCCCAAGCTGTACCCAATTTTTGAACTTAATCTCTAATGGGGTGAAGATGAAATGGTCCTTCTAGTTAACTTAGAATAGGTTTAAATTTTGTCTTCCTTAGATTCTTATCCCGACCAAGGTTGGGTGGTGACTCCATATTACATTTAGGAATGATACAAATGTATTGTCCTGCCTTGGTCCTCCATTGACTACTACTTTAGAATAGTGGCTTTTATCTAACATGAAGCTTCAAAGATCCCCTATTGATCCAAATCAGGTTCTATGACTAGGGGTTATTACCAATATATGACCTCTCGAACCCTTGATGATTGATAAAAGGATGGAGTTGCAAGCAAGATTACACTCATTCGAGCACAATTGCGAAAATTGAGGTGCTCAAAATGTGTGATTGTGGAGAATGGATCTGGGATTAACATTTGTCCAACAAAATTGTTGCATAAGTTTAGGTAATGATTTAAAGGCTTCTAATAGTATCATTAGGGCCAAAACTCATGTTATGTGTTCCTTCATGGATAGATTCTCTAGGTATAACTAGATTCTCATGGTTATCATAAATAAGGTGAGGACAACTTTTATCATAGAGTGGGGCATGTATTGCTACAAAGTGATGCCTTTGGGTTAAAGAATGCAGGAGCAACATACCAATGAATAACAATGACCTTGTTGCTTGACTTAATCCATAAAGAGGTGGAGGTGCATGTGGATGACATGATGGTAAAATCAAAAACAAGGGAAGGACATTTTGAATCTTTGGAAAAGTTCTTAAAAAGGGTTGATGAGTATAATTTGAGGCTAAATCTAAAGAAGTGTGTGTTCAGGGCCACTTCTAGTAAGCTATTAGGACATGTAGTCAACGACAAGAGAATCGATGTGGATCCTAATAAGGTAAAGGCTATTTAAAAAATGCCTACACTTAAGACAAAGAAGGAGGTACAAGGTTTCTTGGATCGTTGACAATATATTAGTTGATTCATTATAAGATTGACCCCCATTTATGAACCCATTTTCAAGTTGCCAAGGAGGAATCAGTTGATGCAATGGAATGAGTAGTGTCAAGAGGCCTTTGAAATGGTAAAAGAGTATTTAACTAACTCACCAATGTTAAAGTCACCAAGGCTTAGAAGACCATTAACTTTGTATTTGACAATGGAGGATAGTTCTGTAGGTGCAATGTTGGCTTAAGAAGATGAAGTAAGGAGTGAGCACATAGTATATTACCTCGTTAAGAAGTTTTTGTCTTATGAAGAGAAGTACAATAAGGTAGAGAAGGCCTATTTGGCATTTGTCTAGGTAATGAAAAAGATGAGGCATTTTGTTTTAGTCATATTTGATAAAGGTGATCTCAAAGTTATACCCACTTAGATACCTCTATAAGGCCCCCTCCCTAACAGAAAGATTACCAAAGTGGTTAATCATGTTGATTGAATTTAATATTAAGTATGTAGCTAAGAAAATGATCAAAGGATGAGCAGTCTTTGAGTATTTGGCATCGCAACCCCTTGAAGGAGAAGAGTCTGGGCCTCCCCAATTTCCAGATGAGGAGTTAGGAGTGATCAAACCTCTAGGGTGGAAAGTTTACTTTAATGGAGCAGTGAACAAGAAAAGGGAAAACATAGGGGTAATTATGATTTTCCCCCAAGGAGAACTCTTTTCGATAACTAAAAAGCTCAACTACAAGGTGACTAAATAACATGGTTGAGTATGAAGCTTGTGTCCTGGGGCTCGAACTTTTAAAGCAAATAAAGGTCAAGACAACAGAGATGTTTGATGATTCACTACTGATCATTTCATAGAAAATAGATAAGTGGGAGTTGAAAGAAGAATGTTTAGCCCCATACTTAGAGCATCTAAAAGGGTTGGTTCATAACTTCCATAGGGTCACATTTCATCACCTGTCGAGAGAAGAAAATGCAATGGCTGATGTCATGGCCACTTTGGTCTTTATTTAGGAAGGGCCTATGGTAATACCTATGAAGCCACTTATCACACCCTTGTTTGGGACATCATGCTACATAAATGCAGGTGTGATGTAGGTGTCAGTGGAAATTGCCCCTGGCAGTTCGATATGCAAAAGTACTTAAAAGATGGAAGAAACCCAAAAAGGGTTATGAAGAAGGATAAGGATGTGATATGAAGGCTATCTTCGCAATTTATATTTTATAATGGGGTAGTGTATAAAAGGATGTTTGATAGAGTCCATATCCGGTGCCTAACAAAAGAGGAGGCCCATAAAGTTATGGAATAGGTGCATGCAGGAGTCTGTGGCCCATATGAATGAAAAAGTGTTAGTAAAGAAAATTCTTAAACTAGGATATTACTAGACTACTATGGAACATGATTGTATTCAGAAAGTTTGGAGCTATCACGAATGTTAGATTCATGGTAGCTTCAATCATTTCTTGCTAATAGAGTTGCAAAATTTGACTTTTCCTTAGCTATGTACAACATAGGGCATTAAGACTAGCGTTTAGTAAAAGGTATAAGTATGTCATAGTAGAAGTGGACTACTTCTCAAAATGGGTAGAGGTTGAAGCCTTCGGTAATCTAGGGGCAAAGTAGATGGCACAATTTATGGAAAAGAACCTCATTTGCCACAACGGTTTGTCTCAACCATTTCCAGGTAGAGGCAAAGGACATGTTGAGAAAATACAGAGTGATCCACCACAAATTGTCATCTTACAAACCACAAGCTAATACAACAGTGGAAGTGGTAAATAAGAATATCAAGAACATCCTTGCCAATATGGTTAGGACATACAAAGATTGGTATGAGAAATTATACTTTGCATTGTGGGGTTATCAAACCATGACAAGGACGTCGACTGGGATGGCACCATACTCTTTAGTGTATGGGATGGAGTCATCAAGTTAGAAGTGAAGTATTTATAGGTATTGATTGAATATGACGTCCCTGAGTACCAATGGATGAGAAATAGATTTGAACAATTGGCTCTACCTGCTAGATGAAAATAGACTGAAGGCCCTATATCATATCCAATTGTATTAAGCTAGGGTAGCCCGCTCATTCAACAAGAGGGTTAAGCTAAGTGTGATAAAGTTTGGTGATCTGGTACTAAAGGTAGCCAGACCATAGGCTTAAGATCCCCAAAGAAAATTCAAGCTGAATTGGGAAAACACTTACATTATTAAGCAAATCAACTCAGGTAGAGAAATGAAATTAATAGATATGCATAGGAATGAATTCACCAAGCTAGTGAATCTAGAATGACTCAAGAAGTATTTCGTGTGAGGTATGAAAAAAGAAAAAGAGAAAAGAAAATAACCTGTTAAGTTCAAACCCGAAAGGCTGTCTTAGGCAAAAGTTAGGGCATATAAAAAAGAGGAAAAAAAGGAAAAGAAGAAAAAAAAAAGCTCGTTAAATCAAAAACCTTAAAGCTCACACTCAACTTAGTGTTTAGGCTCACAAAGGCTCACACTCAACCTAGTGTTTAGGCTCATACTAAACCTTACAAGTGTTTTCTAAGGCTCACACTCAACCTAGTGTTTAGGCTCATACTAAACCTTACAAGTGTTTTCTAATGCTAACACTCAACCTATACAAGAGTTTTACAACTAGGCTCACTCTCAAACCTATGCAAGAGTTTTACAACTAGGCTAACTCTCAAACCTAAATAAGGTGTTTAAAGCTCACACCAAACTATTTACAAAAAAATAAAGAATTAAAGTTGAGAAATAACTTTACAAGAGTTTTGGCACTACCAACAATTATTCTCTTGCATTTACATCAGTTTGGTGGAGTATTTATAGCCCACATCCACCAAAGAGACATTATTCTAAAAATACAAACAAATCTCCAAGATGTGCGTGGCAGATTCAGCATTAAATGCTTGTCAGGCTGAAGTCGAGGTCGCTACTACATTTTCGCGGTCGCGAATTTCTAATTGCGGCTGAAAATACCGTTTGTGTCTAATCGCTAGTCCACGTGGTAGCTTTTTGTTGGTCATCTAGGAAAATATAATCATTGCATTCTAACTGCTCACAAAAGTCGTGGTCGTGATTCTTATTTATACAAGATACAACTCAGGACGCGAATTCTTCTATTTGAAGGAGAGTTTTCATCTTCATGAATCGTGGTCGCTACCCACAATGATGCTCTCGCTAATTTTATTCTCCAACAGATACCTGGGACACTTGGCATGCTATGATTGTGGACTTGGTTCCCTCTTCAATCACTTTGAAAGTCACGACCACGACTGAGGCTTGACACAGACATTGAATTCTTTTGTGATTCAACTAAGGCTCCTTCAACTGATTCGCTACTACAAATTCCTCAACCCTAGCTTCATCCATTCTTATAACAATGTCGCGGTCTCAATTTAGGGGATACAGACCATAAATTTGGATGTTCTTATAAAAGATGGAGATTTTGACTTCCATAAAAGATAACTCTTATAAACTGTAAAAACAACACTTAAAAGTAACATTAGAACTTTTAATCTATATTGTCAATATCAAAAGAGAGCTTTGACTTAGGTTTGAATAACCTAGTTTAACAATCTTCCCCTTTTTGATTTTGACAATCTAGATTGAATATGCAAAGGATAAAGAATCAATTATGTATGCTCCTAAGAGAATGATTTTGAAGTCATTCAAACCTTAAGTATGAAACTACTCCCCTCAATCTATACTCCTCCTTAGTTATTCTAATAAGACCAATGTCTTAGCTTATACAAATGTAGCTCAATTTTCTCTCCCCTTTTTATATGTTTCCTTTTGGTATATTCAATCAATTGCTTCTCCCCCTTTGTCAAGATCAAAAAGAGAGGAATATGAGGGAATTAGAGAGAGAATGGGAAATATGAGAGGGAATGACCACCAACTTGTCAATTGTACAAACTCAAATTAAAGTAACAAACATAAGTAATTTTGCACAATTGATCATAATATGATACATAAGAAAATAAATGAATGAAACATAAATATAAAATAATTCAAACATTTAAAGATGCTTGAACATACAAACTAGGGCTAAAAATTTAAGAGTTGTCATATATGGCCCTAGTAGAGTATATGATTTTTTATGATTGATTTGAACATTTGAAATGAAGAAAACCTCAAATGCAAAATGAATTGATTCAACTCATCACACAATCAATCAATCAAATCAAATCAA